>JAOWAN010080371.1:0-10545 GCA_028566635.1 Lobelia cardinalis
AAGGGTAAAATAGACATTTAAGCAAAAAAAACTCATCTACTCCATCTCATATTTTAAACAGTACCGTCTATTACCATATCGAACCAATTTGGACTTGTGATCTTGCCCTAATTATCTTTTTGATGTGTTTTGAGTTTTTGGGTAGCCATAGTATGAGGTTGGGTAGCTGATGTTAATTTTTTTTAGGATAGAAAAAATATTTATATATTGAGACTGCAATTCGGCAGTTCCCCACCATGTTCTGAGCCAACGTGGAGGAGGTAAATCGTAGGATGTGCATCACAGAACCAGGTGAAGAGCTAACGAATAGGCTCAGGGCTCTTAATCCTTAGGTCACTCCCGCTTGTAACTTTAGGATAGAAAATATACGCACAAGAGAATGCAATCATACAAGTGATATAATAATAAGAATATGTCGATCCCACGAAGACGGATAACTCAAAACGCAATAAGTACTAGATACTTGATTTCAATCTTAATCCAAGCATGCAAATATGGTGATGGTTTAGTTAACTAACTACGCTAATTAAATATTGATATTCGAAATTCAAGGATGTCAATTTTGAGATTCCAATAACAATATAAAAATTAATAAACAAAGAACTAATTTGGATGATGATTACGCGTCGAGAAATAGGATCGTCAATTCTAACTCAAAAATACACAACTCAAATCAACAAGCAATAAACGGGTAAGGGGATTAAATGTAAAAATAATACTTAGTACCGCGAAGAATATAAAAACTCTGTTGATTGAATACTTGAATTAATTGTCAAATTAGACCAATTCATACACTACGGAGAATGGAGAAGAAGAAGAAAATCAGCAAAAACATTCTCTAATAATAAAGTGGCAAGAGTCCTTAACCTAATTGTTTCTCTTCTTAAATAGCATGTACTAAAATAATTCAAAATTTAATTTTAATAAAGAAATTACATAAAACTAATTAAAAGACTGATTCCTAGGTCTCTCGATGTCTTCGTAAGATAACAAGAGTCGTTATACATGTCCATGAGAAATTCTGTTCAGAAAAGGAAAGTCGAAAAAGGAAAATCGTCAAAACAGGCTGGCAGAACCGCTAGCGCAGGAATACAGCTCTAGCGGATCGACTCCGCTATAGCGATTTTCTGCAATTTTTCATTTTAATCATTTAAACCCCTGAACTTCATAATTTTCATAAATTTGCAACTAAGCCCCTGTAATTATCGAAAATACATATTAAATCACAACAAAGTGCTCGAAAATAACATACTTATGAATGAAAAATAGCCCTAAATAAGTATATAAAATACATTTAACAAACTCTTCCAAATTTAAGCATTTGCTGGTTCCTAGAAAAAATCAAAATATTAAAACATAACTCTACAAATACTACAATTGACATTTCCTATGCTTTCACTTACTTTCAGGTATCAGGGCCGTTCTAAGGCTTTTTGAGGCCTAAGGTGAAAATTAAATTCATGCCCTCAAATTTTGGTTACCAATACCATACTATAAAATTAAATAAATATATAATAAAAATTCCTCAAATTATCAATTTTATTATAACTTAAATTATCTAGAACCAAAAATTTTAAACAAATTTTGAGGCTTGTTAAAACACTCTTCTAGAAAAATCACACGATAAAAAACTTTTAAAGAAGGAAAATGAGTACTCCAATACTTATACACTATTTAAAAATAATAAAATAAATAATAATAAATAACGACCGTTTTAATAGAAAATTACTAGAAAATCAACTTCTATTTTAAATAGAAAGTTTGAGAGTTAAATTCGGAAAGGCAAAACATGCATTAATGGGGAAGGGAGAGATAATTTTGGAATTTAATTTGGATGATTTGAGAAAACGATAAAAAAAATTTGAACAACCATTAGAAGGAATGCTTTTTTTAAATTTATTTTCTATATATATATATATATATATATATATATATACACATATATACAAGGTATATAAAGGGAAAAAATTTGGTGCCCTTCAAAAGTTTTGGCCCTGGGTGCAGGCCAAGTTTGTCCCCCCCTTCTCACCGGCTGTAGACACCCCATTTTGAACCCCTTTTTACCAAGTTTATTTTATTTTATTTCCTTTCTCTTTATTTTTTATAAAAATATGAACTAATATTGCACTTGCACACATTATTTAAATAGCCTAGACTAAGTTGTGCATGGCATATCACAATGGAATTGTTGCAGACAACATTTCATTTAAACTAATTATTTTCTTCTCTTCCTAGGCATATTCTAGAAGCTTAGAGAAGGTTCTACACAGATTCCAATGCATGACACTCAATGATTGGAGCAAATCTTAGTGGGGAAGCGGACAAAAAGGGCGAAGATGACCAAAACCAGGTTGACATATGTGCGCTGGTCTGGCGTCCTCGATGTCAATCCGACGCAAAGTTAGTCAATCCGGCCTAAAAGTTCTACGGAAATTCTATCCATTTTTTTCAATCCAGATTTAGGGCTATTAGGGGTATTTTGGACCTTTCCCCATTGAGGCATGCCCTAGACCAATGACTAAAGAGGATCCTAACCATCAACTTCAAAATAGAGGAGTGATCTCAACCCTTGGCATTGTACATATATATGTGCTCTCACCCCAACATTCATTAACTCATCATTCATTCTCTCTACTCCTCACTCATCCTAGAAAAACTTGGGCAACAAGTTGAACCTCCCCTCTCTAGCCTCTAAGGCAAAATCCCAGATTTCCCTAATCAACCAATCACTCTAGAATCAAACACAAGCCTTAATCACTCAAAAGAAAACCAAGAAAGCCTCTCTTTCTCTAGCCTCTCTTTCTCAATGAAAGACCAAAGACAAGGAGAGCACACCCCCTTTTGATGTCCTAATTTGAAGAATTGATTAGATCTTGTAATCTCTTAAAGCTTTTGCATATAAATAGGTATATCTCAAAAACTCTCTAATTTAATTTCTTTTATTCCTCTCTTTCCATCTCATTTCTATATAGAGCATTTAGAGAATAGATCCATGTGTGATCTTTTGTTTTCATGACTTGGATCAAATGAATATTTCAAAATGTTGTTAAAGATTGAATCTTTTTGATGTAATCTTCCGCTTCCTATAAATAATTGATGAATGCTACATGTCTATTAGTTTATTCGTGCTTTCTTAGGTCTTAGAATCATTAAAGATTATATCTTTCATTTTGATCATCTCTTCTTTAGTTTAATTTCTTCCTTGCTTGGGATTGCTGGGAATTATTTTGTGGATGATGTTAGGAATGATAGTAAGTGATCATGCTTTACATGGATATTCTCTTTGGAGGATATGCCCTCCATACATGCAATGATTCATGCTAGACCTAACTACTAAAATGTTTAAGAGATTAAAATTCACTTTGATCACCCTCTCTTAGTTCAATCTCATTTAGTTCTTTATTGGGAATCCTTCTTGGTATGATGCTACAAATGATAGCAAGGTGATATTGCTTGGTATGGACACTCTCTTTTGAAAATGTATTTTTCATCCATGCATGACTCTATGCTAGATCTAGCTACCAAGACAAAGGTGGAAAATGCTCTTTACTTTTAAAAGATCAAATCTTGATCATTTCTTCTTTAAATTTGAACTCGTTCTTTGGATTTCTTGAGATCTCTTTTGGGATGATGTTAGGAGTGATAACAAGATGATCATATTTGACATGGAGATTCATACTTGAGAATTCACTTCCCATTCATCCAATGATTTATGCTAGACCTAACTACCAAGGTGAATGTGACTAGTATCCTCTTCCTTCCCTTCCTTGATTCCTCCATGAGTTGAATTTGGGATGATGCTTGAAGTGAAAGTAAAAGATCATAGTTTTAGAAAAGGATTTCCTTTGGGGAAGCCTATTCTTTGGTGAACATGATCTAATTGCATCCGGTGAAATTTTACAAAATACGACAAGACGTAGCAACAATATTTGTACTGCATCTATTGTTGTCTATAAATAAACAAAGATGCATTAGTAATATTGCTACTGTATCTTTGACTTTTTTTAATTTTTTATATAATATATTCATGATTGATCTTGTTTTAAAGATAATTTAATTATGAGTAATAATCCGCAAATAGATCTTAATTTGGAGTTATGAATAATGAGATATGTGTGTTTAAATTTAAGGAGGAAAAAAATAATTATGTTCACACCTATTCAAATAGTAATGGACGAATTTGTCTAGATTTTCAAGATAATTACGAACTATACCACCGGAACTTTAAATATGAATTTAATCTCAACATTTGAATTGAATCTACTTTAGTGAATGTAAATGATTCCTACCGTTCCTATTTAAAAAAGTTTCTAGTGAACAGTATGTAAGAATTGAATTACAAAAGAAGTTAGTTAAAAAAAAAAAAAAACATGAACTAATATTCTTTATTTAAAAATAGCAAGGTAATAAAGACAAACTCACACTAGAATCCTCTTCCTTCTAAAACTATTGATCCAAGGTAATCAGTTTGGTTGTAGCTAAAAAGATTCCGTATACAACAAAGAAATAACCTTGATTACTGAACGTTTGGGACGTTTAAAAACAGAATTTGTTTTAATACTAAAATAGACTATACTAATTTCTTTGACACAGATTAAATTAATAGTTTTGTCAACGGGATACGTTTTGAAAAACAAAAGTTTACACGATTTTCCGTGCTCGAAAAGATGGACCAAATTTCAACAGTCCACGGGATCAAAATTAAAAAATCAAACCGACAACGTATGACAATTACGATAACGATTTTAGATTGTTAGAAATATTATCGCAATAATAATTTTAAAACAATGAAATAAGAGATCTTAATGAATAAAATATTTTACACTAATGAAATATGTAAATAAAATAAATTCGGCAAGAAAATGAAAATATGGCATATGACTCGCGGGATCGCCGTTGTTCTAAAGTCGTTATTGTCTACGATCAACAACGAATCCAAGATAAAATCCAGTCTCTCAGCAAGTCTTCTCTAGGTGTACGTCTGTAGGAAGACGACGGAACTTGTCCGATCAACGGCTGCCCAAAACCTCGTAAACTAATATATATGATGATATGAAAGAAAACTCAGATCTAGCTTTTTGTGTAAGTATAGGGAGTTGATTGTGTGTAAACTAAGAAGGAAGACAGCTCCTTTTATAGTGATTTGTGATATAAGAGTTACACAAAATTGGTCAAACTCATTTAATCAAATTTAAACCAAATAAATATAAATGAATGAAAATAATTAAATAGGAATTAATGAAAATGTTACAAAATGAGACGATGAATTTGAGGTTTGAACCTTCAAAAATACAATAAAATCTACGCAGCTTAAGTCAAGATGAATAAACAAACATAACAATATGCTATTCCGTCGCAGGTAAACTTTGATAACAGACATGGATTGATAATTACGCACACATAAAATGCATTATTATGTATAGGCTCAAAAGCTCACATGCGTGCAGATTTTATATAACTTTGAAGTGTATGCGTGTATAAGAACATACAATCATATATACGAGCATAAGAGCATAACAAATGACTATGAGGTTGAACAAGTAATAACAAGATGCAAGAGCAATTTATCATACATAAGCTACATATATCTGCATAACACTAAGAGCATATTCAAGGGGAGAGGCAAATGAAGAGGCAAAGCCACCCAACTTCCATTTTTGTCTTTTCTTCTATAAAAAAACTTCTCCAATGGTGAGAGCAAATGATAAGGCAAAATACCTTTGCTCACTTTATGGAGGCATCACAACCTTCCCAAACTTGAGGAGGCAAATAAAAAATGGAGGAAAAATGAACAATTAACAGCCATTTTTGTCTTTTCTTCTTCAAAAAATCTTCTCCAATGGTAAGTTTAATACCTAAAAAATGCCTCCTTAAATTTACCTTTTCAATTTGCCTTCTCACCGTTGAAGTTGGGTATATATAATTTTTGGAGAGACAAATGAAAGAAATGTCTGTTCATTTTGCCTCTCCCCTTTAAGATGCTCAAACATGTTTCAACATCAATCTTATATATCATTTTGAGGTCGGTGAACTATTTGACCAATTTTAACATCGACTAACTTTGACCGATCAATATGACACCTTCATGCTAAATACTTTTAAGAGATTGTTAGCATGAATATGTGTCAAACTCCCTTTAGACCTTGAATCTTACATTTTGCAAAAAAATTGTGCTTTCGAAGTTTAGGACTAAAACAAAGACATGAGACTCTCCAATAAGCGAATGATCACTGGAGAAGTTAAAAGCTAACGTCCTAATCAATCTAAAGCACGCATTTCGCTTCCTCTAAATCATTTAAAGCGAGAGCGAGATAGGGCGTCAGAACGGACCAATAAGGTAAGTAAGATAAGAGTGCCTAATTTTTCACGCGAATATTACAAAAATCAGACGAAAAAGTCACAATACAAACCAAAAGATTCCACGTTGAAACGAGTACTTCTGACTAAACTAGAACCAGAATTCATTGAGAAAGTCTATACCCATGCCAACAACGAAGAAAAACATGCCTTTGGCCATGTGCTACAATTAGGCAGGCGTCAGTGTCACCGTTCACTTACCAACCAACCAGTTTTTTGACAAACTGATAGATTCCACGGCTATGAATAATTTGGCTAGCATTGTGCTTAGAAGAATTTCAACAACATTGGTTGGGTAAAACTTCAAATAAGACTGACCTACCTAATGTGCTAATTAACAAATACTAACAAGTTTTCAGTTGATCATTTTAGGAAGAAAAAACACTGTCAATTGTAGCATATACCACAAACTATGTGCACAATTGAAAAAATGCCGGATCGAAATGGTCAAAAGTTTATCTACGGACATTCAATTTCTGATTTGATTTGATCTGTCCCATTCCCAAATCTCTAACAACAACAACAACAACAACATTCAATAGAGCACCCAGAAACAAAAGATATGAATCTGAGGAACACGCGATCGTGACATTGTGATCATAATTCTGTTCAATAACGTAAAGAAACTACAAGCAGTTTATCGGCCACACCATAAAAGAAAGAAAAGAAAAAAAAAACTCTACAAAATACGTACTCCATTTTTATACTTTGATGAAACAAAAGAATGAAACTAGAAGAGTTTATATATGCTCTATCTCTTCATTTGTATAGTGAGATTTCTAACAAATCCACTTAGGTACACAAAATTGGAAGAGTAGAAGAAAAAGAAAAAAAAAAAAATCTCTTATTAAACCTGTAGAGGTGGTAATGGTGGTGGTGGTTCTAGCTAGCTAGGTATAGTTGAAAATAGCACGCTGTGACCCCTATGGCTTGGACCGGAACTTGGGACTCGGCCTTTTGCCAGGAGATGGCGCCGTTGATAATTACTTACATTATTTTGCATCTCCGGAACATGGAACGATAGTGTTATGGAAGCTCCTCGTGGAGTCGGGTACGGCCGAGCTGCCGCGGATATGGTGGCCACGGCAGCTAATATGAGCAAAAATGTTAGGTTGAAGAATATTGTTGAAGAAGAATAGTAGTAATTAGTTGGGGAGTGATTGAAGGTTGCCATTTTGGACAAGTAGAGAACATGTGTGGTAGGTTACTAGGTTCCAATGTATATATATGGGATGACCTAAAAAGCGTAAATTAGAGGGTGGGGAAAAATTAATTAACAAAGTACAATGCTTGTGGTTGCGTAACATCCTTACTAGCACTCCATGACGCCTTGTAGTGGATGGTAGAATCTATTTTCTTATTTGAAAGTGCACAACTATAAGGGTATGTGATCCCTATGTGATCGAAAAGGGTTGAATAGTGGTCCGTTTGGTAGGATGATTTTGAATTTAGCGACACAAAGAATATAAATTTAAAATAAGAATCGGCCGCTCGTACTATGTCAACATTGGGCCGAGTAAGTGTAAAAATCGAATCAATCGTGATTCGTTCCAAACTGATGAAATCGATCGGAAAAAAATCAAACAAATGTATTTATTTGATTTTGCTTTCTAATTCTATCAAAATCAATTTGCTTTCGATTTAGCCGTGATATTACACTTGTAAAATTAAATCAAACCGAGGTTATACTAGTATTATGTATTTAATTTTTGTACTTAATTAATTATGTACACTTACATTATCAATATATTTATATTTTATAATATTAAGTATTGTATTACATGACTTTTCAATTTTTTCAATTTTATTTTCGTTGTTCTACATTCAACTTTCATAATATAAAATTATGTTCACTTAAATTTTGTAACTTGAATTATAAAGCTTCTCTTTTTTTATGATTGGAAAATATTTTACTCTATATATTTGTTCCGTTACCTATTAAAATTTGAAGATTAATTACATGCTTTCTCTTTAGAAAATAAAACTTCATTCAAAATCGAATCGAAAAAACAAAATTGAATAATCGATTTTCATGTTTATGGGTTGATTTTCATTTAAAAATAATAATAAAATCGAAGTTTTAATATAATTTTAATTTTAATTTTAAAAAAAATGATCAATATTGATCCAAACCGAACCACCACGGCCATACCCTAGGTCAACATGTTCGGTCACGTGAAGTTGCCAAGTTGGTATGCTGGTAAGGTAAGCGGATATAGCAAAATGAGTTGTGTTTGACTTATGTTCATTACCCCTTTTGGGTGCGATACGATACGAAAACTACTCAACGGATTTGGATTGGAAATATTAAAATTTAGAGCGCCGCACACAGAGGAGTAAGAAACATGTAATGACAAGTCAGTCTAGCAAAGGACGTGGTGGTTGGTTGGTTTAAAATAACATCATCGAATTAGTACCTAGTGCTTGTCATCTTCATCCAATTCTTATATGGAGTGCCTAGGCACTCCTTATATTTTTCGATCTTCATCATCTTTTTTTGAAAATTAAGGCTTAATTAAAACGTTGAATTTGATTTAATCGTTTTGGACACGTGCACGGCTCAAATTTGATTGGTAACTGTGACGTCCCCACCTCACAAAAATGCATCGCAGTTCAAATTTTCATCCCCGATTTGTCTTTTTATTAAATTGGGTTAATGTGGAGGAACCCCCGTGGTTCTCGTGCTCGAGGCTTGAGCCCCATATATTTTTTTTCGTTAGACTTAACCCCCCTGACGTCAATTTCATTAGTTCTCATCCATTTGTTAGGACCAAATTGAAGTGAAAATTATCATGTACAATGTGAAAGACTCTTATACCCCTCTAAATCAAAAAGACATTTCCTCTCTTTTTTCTCAACCCTAAATCTCCACTAAAAATCTCATAAAGTGTAGCTACCCAAAACTCCTAAAACCACCACCACCAACGATCACCACCACCATCAACCCCTGAAGCCACCACCACCAACCCTCGTCTTCATTACCCCACACCCATCACCCAACATAAGAACAATAACTATCCAGTTGTACCAAAATAAGAATAGCATCCCCTCTTTTCCAACACCAATTCCAGATAATTTGTTGGCCGACTGAGAAGAGAGAGATATATATATATATATAGAGAGAGAGAGAGATAGAGAGTGAGAGAAGTTCAAACAATCAATGCAAGAACCTGATTTAACCATTTTCAAACTAACAACGAAAAATCAAATCAAAATCAAAATTCCTAACATACAAAAACCCTTTGAAATCCTTAAACCAAAGCTTTAATTTGTTTCGTCGGTTACTGGCTTGCAAAAACCTAACCGAAGGAGATTATTAGGACAACCATGAACCCAGTGCAATTTTCTTTGATCTCCTTACAACATTTCTTTGATCAAAACTTCCATTAATCTACTTCCAGATCACATGTTCATCAAATCGAACACCTTCAAAACATAAACCCATATCTCTTCTTCCACCAAATCGAACACCTTCGAAAGGAACATGCCCAGATCTCCTCTTCCACCAAATCGAACACCTTCAAACCAATTAAGGCATAAGTTGACCTAAAAAATCAAAAGCTTGACATCATTGCTCCTTTATATCAGTTGATTTCCAAGCGCTCGTGGACCCCGAGGATATTGATCGGCACCAGAAATAACCCACCACCGCTACAACAATGGCTCGTTAAAATTCATTCGCAGCGCAGATGACGACTCCGGCCATGCACCGAATCGAAACAAAGGGTGAGGCATCAGATTTCTACTTCTTCTGCTCAAATCGAAACCCTAAATTGTTCCCCCAAACAAAACTCCTCATTCTCCCCAGATCAATTTACGGAGCTAGAGTTAGGGCAGACAAGAATGAAGAGGAAAGAATTCCCAAATAAATTGGGCAACAGCAACATCAAACAAGAACCAAATCAAAAACCTTACCAATTCCTCAGATCTGGTCTTCGACGTCGGAGCATTAGAACTCGCAAGCAGACGGGAGGAAGAAGAAAATTATAAGGGATGGAGAGAGTTAGGAATGTTTGACCAATTAGTTTTTTTTTTAGGAAACCTTTTTATTAAGTACGTTTTTTTTAGGAATTCCTTTTTGACTAATTGACTAATTTATAAATTAGGATGTTTTTTTGATTCATTAGAAAGTGTTTTTAATTAATTAGGAAGTATTTTGATTAATTAGGAAGTTTTTTGATTAATTGA
>JAOWAN010080382.1:0-10541 GCA_028566635.1 Lobelia cardinalis
ATATTATTTTTAATTTTTAATCCCTTTAATTTATGATTTTTAATTTTTAATCCCTTTAATAATATGATTTTTAAATTTTATTATTTATTTGATAATTAATGCCTTTAATTATATTATTTTTAATTAACTTTTTTTTATTTAATTATGTATTTATATTTTTTTTATATAATATATATTATATATTATATAAATTTTATGGGTACCATACTTTTTTATATATTTATGGATACTTTAGTTTTTTAATTAATATATTTTATTTATTTATGCATATAAGTATATTTTATTTATTTATTCATTCCTTTGTTAGCTTAAAATTACGGCCAACTAACTGAAATTATATAAGTATACTTTCTCTTACGAAAAAACTCATGAGAGAGTCATGCCTAAAACGTGAATTACACAAGTTTTTTTTTTCTATTTAATCCGATTTTTTAATATATTTCGAGTTTTTAAAAAAATTATTTTACCACATTCATCCTCTTTTAATTATCAAATAAATAATAGGCACTAAGAATCATATTACTAAAGACGTTAAAAATTATAAACTATAAATTAAAGACATTAAAAATTAAAAATAATTTGATAATTCATTCATTTTTTATTTATGCATTGATTATTAAATAAATAAAAGACATTAATTATAAAATAATAAAATTAATTAAAATATTTAATTTTATTATTACTTAATTAAAATATATAATTAAGTCATATTTTAATTAAAATCATAACGGATCTTAATATTATAATTTTATTGTAATTTAGGTCCTCAGGTTCAAAAGTTTGCAGTTTAGGCCCTGATATTATAATTTTATTGCATAACAGACCCTTTCTGAACGGAATCCGTCAAAAATTAACGAAAAGGGCCTAAAATGCAATAAAATTGCAACATCAGGACCCAAATAATCAGTTTTGAAACCTAGGGGTCCAAATTACTAAAATGATTAAACATTGAGGCCTAAAACATAATTAACCCTTTATTAAAATATCCATGAATAAACACCATGTTTGCAGATATTACTCCTACATGGTAATCTGCATCTATAGCTCACGTAAATTTGTAGCACAAACATTGGCCTTCCATCATTTCACTATGCATGTCCAAGCCTTCAGCAGTTCAGCTTGTATCAGAAGAATGGTAGTCAAGCTTGAAATCACAAGTGGGACGAGCAGATCACCCCGTATGAGGATCGAGCAGCTGACCCATCACATATTGGCTTCAAGTCTCATTGTTCATTGAACTCGTGAATTCACCAAAAATTACCATGGTATTGAAAAGTCACCAGAATGTTACAAATGTAATGAGTAAATATCCAAATTTGTCTATCGAGCTTAATGGATGTGGTGCTATTTACCGCCCTAAAATTTCTAAATTCGCCTCCAATTTTGATAAAAATACCCTTATTTTTTATCGCCCCAAATTTCTTAGTTCGTCCCATTATTATATAATCGCTTTAATACCTTACATTTAATATTTATACACTTAAATCCTTACTCTTTATTATGATTAAGTAAAAACAAAATCATTGTTCTCCCCCTCCCCGGCATTGTTCCTCAAACCTAAACCTACAATCCGAATCGTCAGTCTAACCGCCAAAAATTGAAACTATATATGTCGGGGTAAAACTTTTAAAAACGTGGAACCAAATCCAAACAAATCCCACGTAGAAACTGCTGGTAAGCAAGGTGATTGCTACAAGGAATGCACTGGGGCCATTTGCCGTCTCGACGGTCTAGTTTTTGATGACCTATATGCATTTGTGCACACACGAGACAGGAAGAAGTGTTTTAGTTGGCCATATATGTGCATGATGTATAAGTGTAAAATATTTTGAAATGCTAAGAAGCCAATATATGTGCATCATAAACAACCATGTACTGCTTTTCAAGAATAGCCAATTTTCTAGTTTTCTTTCCCCTTTTTCTTTTACGTTTGATCAACACTGTCTTCAGTTCTTAAGGAAACATAAAATAATTACTTGACTTAATTTGACAAAACAAATTTCTTCTATTTTCTTCTTTCTATTGACAATCCAAATTTCTCTGGCAAACATGGGGAGAAAGGTCGGGTAAGAATCCATGACAATCATTGGGAAAAAGGATTTAAGTGTATAAATATTAAAGTTAAAGTATTATAGTGAGTATATGATAATAAGGCGGGAATGAAAAATTAGAAACTTAATAAGGATATTTTAGGAAAAAATAGAGACAATTTTAGAAATTTTAATGACGGTAAATAGCAACCCAGTATATAATGTCTATAGGTACCTCAAATATTAGGCATTAAAGTTAGTGGGTAGCCTTGGTAATTTAACCAAGCCCAGCACATAAGAGTAAGACCCAATTGCCAACCTATCACGGGGCATGACTTTGCTCCATTCTGTTTCTAGTATTTCTACTCGTTTCTGTGGTTCTTTCATTACTGGTGTCACGCGCCAGTCAGGGGCGGATTTATTAAGGGGTCCGTGGGGATACGTGTGAAAAAAAATTATTATTGAGAAATTCTTACCTATTTTCAACAAAAATAGGCCAAATCTTCTCCTTCTCCTAATTGTGAATTTTCTATTTAATTATTTGAAGTTCAAAATCTATCTTGAGATAATAAAAGTTGATTACACTTTAGTTATTTATTTTCGAATTTTTTTATTACGTGCCAATATATCGAGAGAGAAAAAAAAAAAAAAACAGGTCTCGGTCATAATTTGCACCACTTGTGCCCCCAATTATGTAGCTCTCTAGGTCCGTCACCGGCGCCAGTAAGAAAAAAATTATCCATCAATCTGTGATATTGTTGAAGGCTCAATAAGCTAGTTAGTTGTCTTCTAGTTTCTTGATTTTCTTTCCATCACCCCTGCTGTTTTTTCTTAGGTCTACTTTTTGGTTGTGTCCTTGATTAATTGATTCTTTAATTTCACATGTACTGGGTGCGTCCACTCGTCTTGTTTTTCAAACAATGTTTGAAAAACAAATCAAAAATATAAGTTTCTAAAACACAAGTTTTCTCTTTCTACCTACTATTTTTACATACCCATATATCACTTTTATATCATATCAAACTTCATATCAAATCACAACTATTCTCTTTCTACTTATTATTTTTACATACCCCTATATCACCTTTATATCATATCAAATCACAATTATTACCTTTTCTCTCTTTCTCTTCACATCACTATCATGTAATTTTTTAAAATTTAAAGAGCAAATTTGTAAAATTCCTACAAAACCAAAACAAACACAAAATACAAACAAAAATAAAACATATCAAAAAACTCCACATCCAAACAAATTTTTATTTTTGCACTAACTTATGATCCCCAGTTTTGGTCTTTCCATCCTCTGATGTGCTCTTTCCTGCGTCTTTGTAGCTGCAACAGTTTCTGCCTTTAGATTCCATCAGTTTGGGAACACGAATGAATGATAGTGATGTGATGCGAGGGTACACAACATTTGCATGTAAAAGATAATGCACTCAAAATCGAAGTTATAAGATGCAGTTTGCAGTTCTTCGTAAGATATTTTTGATTTTTCCCATTGTTATCTGTGTGTATTTGCATCCATGGATGCTTAACCACATTTGTATTATGCATGAACTATTGGGCATCATCCATCAAATTTTGTGGAAGTTTGCAGTGTTCAGTTAATTTTATTAGAGCGGATCTGTCGAATTTAGGGATCATGTTTTACCTTACTCGATCTTTTTTGTGGAAGATGAGATGATATATTTTTGGGCACGAATAGCATCGGGCCTTTTCAAGAACTGTCTCCATCTATTAGATAGGTAGGGAGTGGGGAGACGTCCTTGTATTGTATAGATGCTATTAAGCTTTTTTCTTAATACGTTTTTTTTTTTGTTCCATTTGGCTCTTTCTATTCATAATTCTATTTTCTCTCTTTTACAAAAATAACTAAATAAAAATAAATAAATAAAAGGGAAATGGTCTTCTGATTATTTTTTGTAAGCATGGCCTATTAGCTAGAATGCATGACCATCATACATAGTGATCAAGGGATTGATTACTTTCATGGTATCAGAAGACTTACCCTCACCTTCTTCCCTAAATCTCCATGGCCGGCTCCAAGTCAAGCCCCCCCCTTTCCATCCTGCTTTCTCTGTCTCCAACATCACTAACCATATTAAAATAACGCTTGACACCGAAAACATCCATTACGCTCACTGGGCCGAGCTCTTCAAAAATACAGCCATATCATTCGAGGTTGCCGACCATATCGTGCCCCCCGACACCACTATTATCAAGGATTCCCAATGGCATCGGCTGGATGCCATTGTCTAAAACTGGATCTCCGGTACCATTTCCGTTGATCTTCTTCATACTATCATCACTCCAGGTGCTACGGCTCAAGAAACATGGGATCGTTTAGCCGATATCTTTCAGGATAACAAGCATTCACGTACCGTCTTTCTTGAACAGGAGTTCGCTCGTACCACCATTGATCAGTTCTCGTCGGTTTCAGCCTATTGTCAATCGCTCACGATGATAGCCGATAAGTTGGCTAATGTCGGTACACCAATCCAGGAAGACCGCCTAGTTCTTCAGCTTGTGACCAGCCTATTCGAAAGCTATGCAACTGTTGCCACCCTCATTGAACAAAGCACGCCTCTCCTATCATTTTATAAATCCAGATCCATGCTTTTACTCGAGGAGACACATCGAAAGCGCTCAACCCCATCCGACACTTCCCTCATGTCTTCTAGCCGCACTCCTGCTCCGGAACCCGATCCGGCCTTCAAGCCCCCTGTTTCCCAATTCCAACCTCCCCAAGGTCGTGGGCGTGGCCGTACTGGTCGCCATTCATCAGGCCGAGGTCGCGGTCAAGGCCCTACTGTTGGTCGTGGCTATGGACAACCCCCCCTGGACATGGTTCCCCTAGCTACTCGCCATGGTCCTACCCGGCATAATGGTCCCCTCCCCCGTACCCTTACCCTGCTACGCAGTGGCCGGACTCCTCCTCGCACCTCTGCCCCTGGCGTCCTCGACAGCCGCCCCCCACAGGCTTTCATGGCCCAATCCCAAGCCGTAGAGTCTCCTGATCAACCCGGTGCATTCCTCCCCACTGACATTGCTGCTGCCATGCAATCTATGTCTCTCACTCCTCCGGACGAGACCTGGTATATGGACACCGGTGCCACATCACACATGACGTCCGACAAAGGTACCCTTTCTTCATATTTTAATTCGAGCTTGCATAATAGTATTATTGTCGGCAATGGCCATCAGATTCCAATTAAGGGTTTCAGTGATTCATGTCTCCCACCCCCAAATAATTCCCTCGTGCTTAATAATGTCTTACATGCTCCTAGTCTTATTAAAAATCTTATTTATGTTCGTAAGTTCACTTCTGATAATTGTGTATCTGTTGAATTTGATCCTCTTGGTTTTTCTATTAAGGACCTTCGTACGGGGACTCCGTTGATTAGATGCAGTAGCTCCGGTGACCTCTACCCTATCAACCCCTCGCATCCAAACTACACGGCTGCTCCTCAAGCCCTCACTGTCGCCACCTACACTACCTGGCACAATCATCTTAGCCATCCAGGACGTCCCATCTTTGATTTACTTCGTCGCAAAAATAATATCTGTAATAGGCTTAGCACTAGTCGTTTATGCAATTCGTGTGAACTTGGCAAACACAATAAACTTCCCTTTTCTTCCTCTACCTCGTCTACTATTTTACCATTTGATATTATACACAGTGATCTGTGGACTTCTCCCGTCAAAAGCACAATAAACCATCAATATTATGTTCTTTTTCTTGATGATTTCACTCAATTTCTTTGGACATTTCCTCTTGTTACTAAATCACAAACATACTTCACACTTACATTTCAACCTAATTCAATCGCCAAATCAAATCTTTACAATATTACCTCAGCCTCGGGAGGTAGACTGCTAATCAAAATTGAAATAATAAAGCATAAGAACAAGATTTATTTTTTTAATATATTTTTTTCGAAAAAAACCAAATGTTCATCCGAAGAGACCCTATTTGACTTCAAAATGTTTTGGTTACTAGTGTGCTCATATGAATTTCGTTAAAATATTTTTAATAAGAAGAACCTAACACGAATATATAAAATTATTGTTATTATTTCCTATAGGTGTGAAGTTTTGTAAAATTTGTGCGGAACATATGAATTGAAAAAATTCGATTCGAACAAGGCTTAAAATTTACGTAAATTTATCATATAAAAATGCCCAAGTGAATGGACAGTATTCTCCCGCCTCCCCATTTTCTTTGCTACGGTCAAGTAAGGTGTCAAATAGGATACCACCTTTGCGAGGTAAGGTCAAACTTTTGAACAAAAGTAATGTCTTTCTTAACCGCTGATTAAGTACCTACTTACCTACCACCTCATTTTTTACGAACTACTCTTGTGAAATTTATATTGAGAGCTGTTAGAGTGGGGTATTAGCCTATTAAAAAATTTAATAACTTTCTCAAAACTATACGTTGAGTAAATGAGTTTTAGTTGAAAGCTTAAACTGCTATGGAATGGACTCAATCAGTTTTAACTTTTAAGCAACACACTTACTTATTAAGTTAAGCAGCATACTAACTTAGTGAAGTATTAAGCAAGACAGTGAAAATGATTAGTCAAATCAAGATAAAAAATAAAAAAAAAAGATAATATTGGAATACAAGAAGATGCTTTATGAAATATGAGCTGCTGAACCAACTTCTACCGTCAGCAAGCTAAGCAGTAATATTAAGCAAGTAGCATAAGCAAGTAAAGAACACAAGGATATAGAGTGGTTCGGATTGTTAAATAACTCCTACTATACTACCTAGTTGGTTGGACTGAGATTTGTAAACTTTACTATTAGATTAGAGCACTAAGTTATTAAACAAACTTTCTTAGTCCATCATTTTAAACTTAAACAATCATATTTAATGATCACTAATGAGTCGTGGACAATCAACCAATGTCTAACCTAGGTTGGAGATTTTATGGAGTGATTATGTTCTCTATCTAGAACAAATTAATTTCACTAGGTGTAAAGCTAACAATCAATGTGCCTCCAAGGGTAATAAATATTGGAGAGGCACTTACAATAATTGATTGAGTAAGTGTTTGAGTGAGGATAAATATTTCTAATCTAGTACACTCATAAAGACTAAATAGTTTATCTAGGAATAAATGCCTATGGTCTCTTTAAGTTTATGGGCTTCTCTCTTAAAAATCTCCAAATTTTCTTCTGTGCTCCAAGGCTTATATTTATAGACGTCATCAATGTCATGTGTCGTTGGAATGTTTTGGCTCTAACATTAAATTTTAAATTTTGTTGGATCTTCAAAATCTTCGCCATTAATTCTTACATTTAATGTTGAGTTGATAAGTCGTAAATCAATGGAGTAGGTGAACAACCGAAGGTGACCTGCACATTTGAGAAATAAGCATACTGCAAATAAAATGTCAGTAATGGTAGGTACTTTCTATCTCATGATTGTTTTGCTGAAAGAAGAAGTAAAGCTGGATAAAATACACGGGGTAAAAAGTACGAGTAAAGAGATGAGAGAAACGGAAACTTTATCTCAGTTAGTACGCCAGTGGATTTAGTTTTAATTTGTCCTTTGTGTGGCTGCGATCAATTTTAAACTTTGAGCGCTTGAGGAAAAAGGCGGGTTGCTTAAGCAAAATGCTTAAGCTGAAGTAGTTGAGCATCTGCCTAGTTGCTTAAACGCGGGGTCTTCAGCAGCCACATCAGCAGATGTATTTGAGCAAATCGTTGCACAGTCCTTCTTTAAGCTTCAGCATCTTTGTGAGTTGCTTAATGAATGAACTTTGTTCACTTCTTCATGATTGGCTTGGTTTTCATGGTATGAGCTGATTAAGCAAGTTGACTTCTAAAAGAGACTAATAGCATAACACTTACGTAACTTTTGAGCCAATACTTAAGAAACAAAACCAGGGGGTCCTAAATGAGCCTAAGGAATGAGTTTAAGCAAATCAAATAAGTGTGATTCAACAAGAGCTTGGGCGCTCATAGGAAAGAGTGTCATTTTAGCAATTTTGTTACACATCCAATCCTGGCGTGAATTAAAAGAAGATATGAGGAAAACGATTTCTATAATCCCACGATTTTGACTGCTAATTCCTCAATCAACTCCATGTAATTAGCAATTCCAGTAGATTCAATCTTGTATCATTCGTGCCTAGATAATTTCTCGAAACATTAAAAAATTCAAATTCATTTAGGAGTTAAAAAATTCAAATTCATTTAGGAGTTTCATGGTCAGATCTAATATATCAAGCGAAATTGCAGAAATAAATAATACAATTCAATTTCATTTGCTAGTTTCATTAAGAGATATGTGCATTTAACAATTCATTATGTTTTGAAGGATCATGGCATTGGCTGATATTCAAGCAGTGAAGGTTATCTGAGAAATAAATTTCCGTAGTCGCAAGGAAAAGAGGAAATCAAAGAGGGTAATATTGAACATGAAACAGATGATGAAGATCGAGGGATTGAAGGAGATGGTGAAGGGATTGAAGTAGATAAAACTACTTAAGATACAATCGCAATTATGTGTTTGTTATTCTACATATAGGGATTGGATTAATTTTGTACGATTGCAGGAGTTGGAATTAATTGATGAACATGTTATATTTTAAATATATCATGTTCATTTATTTGCACACTATGTGCATTTTAAGATATCATCATATACATTTTCTCGTATCATCATATTTATTTTGAGTTTTTGATATGATGCAGGTCGAGAGTTTGATGGAGATGATGATGGGATTGAAATTGATGAAACTTCAGAAGATACAATCACATGTATGTATTTGTTATTTTGCATACTGTGATTGTATTGATTTGGTACAATTACGCGTTTATTTATTTGCAAAATATATGCATTTTTAAAATATCATCATGTACATTTTTCAGTGTCGTCATGTTCATTTTGAATTTTTAATGTGATGCATATAATAATTTGATGGACAGAACATTTGAATTAGAAGCAGATGCATATTCGTGTTACCAGATGTATGCTAAGAGGGTTGAGTTTGGTATAAAAAAATACAGGTCACGATTTATGAAACGCGACTTTTTAGGTGCAACGACGTTTACTTGTTACAAACAAGAGATGAGAATGAAGGAGGGATAAAAGAAAAGTGTTATAAGAAGTTGAAAACTTGTATGGGGTATAATGCGTACATTAAATTTAGAATTGACGATAAAGGATAATGGACTATTACAAGGCAAGAAACCTCATAATCATGAATTGATCTATACAAATCAAGTGCACTTGTTTCGTTGATGCCCGAAAATGATGTTAGATTTCTATCAGCAGTTAAGGACAATGAAATTATGTTAACTCGTAAGCATGCATTATTAACAGATCAAGCCTCAAGGGACCCAATATATTGGTTATACAAAGAGGAGTGCATTAAACAATGTAACTCTTGAACGTAAATGTTGGATAGTGGTAATGCAAAGAATTTATCAAAACTTTTGAGGTTGAGAAAGGAACAGGATACTGATTTTTATTGTCAATATGATTTAGATGATAAAAGAATGTTATGCTCAATATTTTGAAGAAATTCTGAGAGGACGAGGGACTATGGGGTTTTCGGAGATCCGTTGGTATATGATTCTATGCACTAGTCAACCACATACAAACTTGTGTGTGCTCTCTTTACATCAATGAATCACCATACACAAAATATCATATTTGAAATTGAATTTTTTTTGCATGAGAATACAAGATCATTTATAGGCTAGTAAAAGTGTAATGGGGGACAATAAGTCTCCTTTCAAATAATACACATTTTGGATATTATCATTTACTTTTTAACATAATTAAATTTTTTGACCAATTTAATATAAAATAAATATTAATTATAATTTTAAACTGAGGTAATTTTTCCCACTTTTTAATTGATACTGATATTAATAATCAAGAAATAATTTTTACCAAGTAGATACTGCACCAACAGGCTAACAAAGTAATATATCTAAATTAAAATTTTCTGTATATTTGAAATTATTTTAAAGGTATTCAAGTATGTTTAGGTCGTGCTCAACATTTGTTTTTAATCTCCAATTCAAACTGGATTTCATTTTTGGGCCGGGGGTGTCATGCTCACCCTTTAAGTAAACTGCTAATCAAAATAAAAATAAAATAATGCAGAGAACATGTTTAAAAAATTATTTTTTTGAAAGCACAAAAATGTCCATCCGAACGGATCCTATTTAATTCCAAAATATTTTGGTTACTAAGTGCTCATATGAGTTTGGATAAAATATATCTAATAAGAAGAACCTAACACGGATACATTTATATACAGGGAATTTAAATACAGGGAACAAAGGAAATTACCAAAATACTCATTTTTATACCATTCAAACTCTCCCTCTTCCTCTCTCTCGCTCTCTCTCGCACATACCTCTCTCTCTCTCTCTCTCTCTCTCTCTCTCTCTCTCTCTCTCTCAGACGACACAGACGCACACGACACACTCCATGGTGAGGGTTAGACTTCCCAAAATCCCTGCGAGCACCGCCGCCGG
>JAOWAN010080413.1:0-10541 GCA_028566635.1 Lobelia cardinalis
TAGAATGCCGTGGCATCCGCAACAAGCAAGTCACGAATTCAGGGTTCCAACCCAACAAGATATCACGAGTGAACATGTAATGGATTACCAGCCCAACATGATGTAACGGATAAGCATGCGACATGTATAAGAGTTTCCAACCCAACAATATATAATAAACGAGCATATAGATTATAATGGGGTCTCAACCCAACAAGATTTCATGAGTTACCATGCAATGGTTTATCAGCCCAACAAACTATCATAATTGATCATGCAACGCGTTATCAACCCAACAAGATATCATGAATATCATCAATATGAATAGTCGATCTCTACATGATGTTATACCATGATCAGAGTATCATGATTCACAACTATTAACAAACTAAGTGGTACGCTTCATAATTCCCAATTATCGATCCACAGTTCACATTATCTTTCATTGCCATTTTTAGCACATGATTAGGGCTTGCAACCCCCTTTATTTCATAACCACATTTTCCAATGGCCTTTACAATCATGTTTTAGCCCTTCATTGACCTTCTAACCTTGCCCTGACACTCCTTTTTGGCTTAGGGTATGTTTAGGGTTAAGGTACAAGTTCATCAACTAAAGGTACACCTCCTAGAATCGATCTGAGTACCATATCAATCTAATACGAACCAACTATTATTTGAAATATAATTACTTAGATTCTTTTACCAAGTAACCTCTTATTTAAAATATGGATAATCATTCCATAATCATTTGTTAGCTTTCCTTAATCTCTTTATTCATATTTTTGGGCTTATTTAGACAAAATTGCTCAATTATAAGCCTTGAGTACAAGTCTAAGAAGTACCAAGTACAACCTGAGACAGCACGTAGGCTATTCTGAAAGTGTCGAGCCGCTATAGCGTCCCCAGAACCCGCTATAGCGGTTCTGACATCTGGGCATGAGCATTTTCATGTTATGCTTTACAGCAGCAACTTCAAATGGCCATAACTTATTCATTTCTTAACCGATTGACCTCATTCTTAATTTTATGTTTTTCTTAGGAAGTCTACTACAACTTTCATGTTGGGAGTTCCTATAGATTCGATAAATAGCCTGGCCAAAAACTTAGAGCAAGATGTTAAGCTCTCTCCTTTAGGTTGTATGTTACATACTTCTGTTCTAGCACCAATTTCTCAATACTCAATCCACTAAACTTCATTTTCTCAACATAAGGTCATCCTCCTTGATCTTCTCTATATTTTAGGATCAAGAATCACCATTTTTCATTGAGATTTCACCATTTAATTCTTGTTCAAAGTCTCAAGTTCAAAATTGTTCTTCAATGGTGATTTATGGTTTTTGATCGATATCTCTCTCATTTGTCAAACGTTTTCAGTGATCTTCATATCATTTTAATCCTTGTAAGATTCTCTACGACTTACAATCAAGAATCATAAAATATGATCGCAATTTGAGTGCTTAAATCAAAGAACACATATTCGGGAGTTCTTGAGATTTAGGAAGAAATAACTCACCTTCTACACTCCTCCTTGCTTCCTTTCAATGCAGGAACACTCCAAGATCTTCCTTGCTCAATTTCCAGGCTGCACATCCTCCCCTCTTTCCTTACTTCTTCTCTCTTTTTCTTTCCCGTTTATCTCTTTCTCTCTCTCTCTACCTCTCTCTCTCTTCTTTTATTTTCCTTAATTTTTCTCATGAAAATTGGGCTGCCAACCGGGGGGGGGGGGGGGGGAGGTATTTATACCTTTGGCCATGAACCCAAGGTTGCCAAGTGTTGTCTCAAGCGAATGCCATGGTGGTGACTCACCATGCATAAATTCCCATTTGTCATCTTAGGTCCCTTGATTTTCATGTTGTTCACTCTAACACCTTATTCATTATCATTTTTAGCCCCAATTTTCTAAAATATTATAGATAAGGTATTAATCAAATTAGATTTCTAGCATTGTTAACCCTCGTTATCCTTTTTCCATTAGCTTTCTAACGAATTCTAATTTTCCTTCCTTTCCTTCATCAATTTCCTAACGGAAATTCTTTCGTTTTAGTCCTAGGGTTTAATGACCCTTGACAAGGGTTTCAATCGTGCTCCCAAATAGTTTTAGGATGTTTCCCCTTGTTTTATTTAGCTTATAACTTTAATTTATTCCTTTTTATTTTCCTAATAATACTATATTATCCATTTTTCGACTTACAAATTTACGGGATCTCACACATGGACTGCCAATGCGTCAGGCTACCCAGGCAGAGAACAACTTTAGCAGAAGAGGGGTATAAGAGACAATTCGTCCCTGTATAATTCTTTGAAGTATCATCACATTTTATATCATCTGCAGTAACTAATCGACAAAACTAACGAAATATGACATTCCCGATTCAATCAAGCCTTGGTTATTTAATGTGTGTTTTGGAGTTTTTCGTGATTATAGGGACTTAGGTGGCATCTGGTTAAAGTTTCAGATTTTCAGTACCTGAATTGCAAAAAGCTGGAAAAGACATAAACTTGCTGCAATGCTGCAGCAATGGACGATCGTTGTTGCGGTGCAACGTTCCAACGCCACTTTCAGCACTACAACGATCCATTCAGAATTCCGATTTTGAAAACTTGTTCCAAAAGCAATTATTTTACGATTAGAACTCTTCAATATCGAGCCTAAGATACCAGTTATCATGTGGAAACTCCAATTACATGTATTAACAAAGTTTAAACGAAGTTGGACCAAGACACCAAAATTGACAAATATCATGGGAAAAAAACAATTACCCAGATCACAGGGGTCGGCTCTATAATTTCCCCTCATCGTCTAAACTTAGTTTCCAACGATCAAAATTGGGAGTTGGGCGGAGAGATCGAGCTGCCAACCCAACTCAGCACAGCAGCCTCCTAGTTTTCATCGACATTTCAGATACCAGACCCCATTTAGTTCACCCTCCTTCCCCCACAAATTCCCGGTTAGCAGAACCACAATTCTCTTTTCATCCATATTCCTACCCAACAAAACAATCTTTTCTTTGTTAAGGTATCTTCTCCAACTCCTCCTCCTCCTCTTTCTTCTTGATATTTCAACCGGTACAATGCTATTGATTTCTGTTTCTCTTTTGCCGTTATTCTTATCTGGATCTTGAATTTATAGCTACTTTGATTTTGAGAAATGGGTCTCTAATTTTTCCTCAATCTTAACATGCATTATTTATTTGATTGTGTGTGTGGTCGTCTTGCTACGTGTTTAAAGTGAAAAATCTTATCTTTAATCATGATTTATCTTTCTCTCATTGGAAAAGACCCCAGAATTTATACTAAAACAAGCCTTTTATTTTCAGATTATATAGATATTGCTATTAGTTGTTTTTATTTTTATTCCTTATTAAATAAATAAATAACCTGTCTTTTCTATGGATTTTTATTTCGTATGGAGCTGGATTGGAATCACATTATAATAAAGTGCGTTTACTGCCCTTTTTAAATTTCTTCCATGTTAGTAATTTTGTTGCCATTTGTAATACAATGTTTGGGCTGCTTCATACTTCAGTTCTGCTCTTGCTCGTGTCAACTGTTGTTTTCTTTTCATTTCATCTTGGTATCTTTGGAAGTGAAGTAAAATTGATTAGGACACTTATGGTCCAAGTACGATAGATATCGTAACTATGTACTGATTTCTTGTTGACAAGTGGAGCACACAAATGCATGATTATACTTCCTCCGTTCCGACCAAAGAGTGAGGCTTTCATTTTTAGAAGTCTGCATGAGACTTAACAAATCAACATACAATGCACTTTGGTCGGATTTTTCGCACTCCCTTTGTCCTAAAATTAGTTGGAACATCAACAAAATTTAACACTCATTTTGGGACGTAGGGAGTTATGAAATTTCAACGTTAAAAACTACAAAACATTTAGTATGAAATGAAATTCTTACATATTAAAAATGCGCTTATGCATATACTATTCTTCGATCAAAGTGTACTTAGATTGATCGACAAAAGTCGAAAAAAGTGGACTCTTTATTTGGAAATGTGGGAGTAATAGTTTATATTCACAATCTAGAATTCAAAGAGATCCACATGTATTCTATTTATAAATCATGTGAATACCACATTTTCTAGTCTGTGACAAGTTTCTAAATTGTAGATTTAGAACCTACTTACAATAACGTAGTTTTATTGCATGTTTCTTCATTTTCAAGTTGGAATTAAGTCTGTTCTTGGATACTCCATTTTACTGGAAGTCTCATTTCCAAACCTTCTGTCGTTGTTGGTCAAATGTGTTTGCTGCAACATTTGATTATGTTTCTACTAGATTTCCTCAAATTACAAAAAGTGCACTTGTACTTTCTCTTTTTTCTTGCTAGTGCTTATTCATATACCCCTCTGTTGATGTTGCTTTTTGTTACTTTTCTTTCTGTTACTTGTATGCCCAGTTTTTACTGAACGTGTCCATTTTTCTGTTTCTTTTGGTGGTTGTGTGTGTGTATTTGGGGGAGGGGGGGGGGGGCAAGGGAGGAAGGGACTCGTCTAGTAGATATTGTTGGCTCATTAGCTGCAACTATTGATAATTAATTCAGATTCTTCCGAATATAAAGTGCACCTGTATCTTCTGTATTATCTTTTGCCATGTGATTATTCACAGAGTTCTCTGTTCTTTTGTTACTCTTTGTTACTTGTTTACTGTACATGAGATTTGTGTGCCGGCACCTCTCTGCGGTTTTCCATTTGTTGTTTTTCCTCTGTGCTTACTTGTAAGACCGTCATTTTGTGCTAATGCCTTCTTCACTGTTCCTCTCACCCAAAATTCTTTGTTCTTACGGTGGTAACTCGATTTAACTTTGGAATTTGTTCTGTCACTTCATAACATTTTTGAAATACACATTTGGGCATGCTTCAATTGAACACATTTTCATTAGATGGGGCAAACACGTGGATCCAGTGATGTAATTTTCGATACTCATTGCCCTATATTCATTTCTTTATGGATTCAGATCTGCAGCTTTGACTAGAAAATGAACTTGGCAGCCATGGCCGTTTGCAGCAAGCTCGTCTGTTCACATCCTGTAAGCTATCTACTCTTACCACCTATGTCTCTCTCTCCCTCCCTCTCTCTCTCTCTCTCTCTCTCTCTCTCTCACTACTCTCTGTCTCTGTCTCTCTCTCTCTCTCACACACGCCCATGCGCACATTCACACATACACCCGTGCGCATATACTCACATCAAAAATATCATGTTGCTCTTCCACAACTTAACTTTGGAAGTTCTTAGAGGATAAATGTATGTATTGCAATATGGAAGTTTGCTTTTGTTTAGTTATGTTGTAGCAGTTTCAAAATAAGTTATGTGGTTATCAAATAATGAGGAAGCAATAGTTGCTATACTGTGTATTATTCACTACTAGTTCACATTTGCCTTAAAGATTAAATTTGGTTTTAGATAAAAATATCACGTCTTACCCAATTGTTGTGCGGTGGGCTGTGCCTTGCTTGGGAGGCTGGTTTCGGTTAGTTAGTGCTTGCCCAATGGCTTTATTGTCTCGAATACAGCTTGTGTATGGGTTTGATTATTAAGGCAGTTTATATGCCAATATATAGTGTTTACCTTCTGTATATATAAATATGATGCTGTGGCTTAAAGTATAAATTGGACATTAAGTTTCATTTGCATTGCAATAGTGAATAAGCTACAGAAGTGCCGCTGTTTGTTGATGAAAATAAGTACTGTCGTTTCCTTGTTTTGCCTCCCATTTCTACAGTCCTTGATAGGGCACACAATGTTTAAACAGTTAGTTTTACATATAGATCTGGACATCGCATGTGAAGCTAGATGGATTCAGCACCATTGTGGCTGGTGTAAGAAGGCAATTGATAACTCGTAAGTGTGTCATGAGTTTGAATTTACTGACCAGTTCTTCTCTTTACTTAAGAATGACCCTTGGAAAAACACACCTTTTCACTCTGTTATTCTACGGATGGTGGTTAAAACCAAAGTATAAATTAACTATAAGTGCACGGGCGTATATGGGTACATCAGCAAGTACGAGAACACTATTTCAAGCAAGAGGATCAATGATCAACAAGTGCACGATTTTCGGTGTTTGAATGCAAGTATAATAAACGGAACCAGATAATTGAACTAATCAAAGCAGAGAATTAATAAACAAATATTAAGGAATGATAAATGGCTCTAATGATTGATTTCAGCGGGCATATTACTGACTCTTTCAGCCTTACGATTTTGTGGTGGTTTTCGTTGAAATATCTTTCACAGGATTCAAATAACATAAGCATTCAGTGTAAAGACAACCAAATAACCCTAAATAAATTTGATAAGAAATTCGAGATTATAAGATTCTAACAAAATTCTCTTTTAGGTCTCCAACTTGTGTAATCCTAACTATGCAAATTCCCAATGCCATTTCTGTGGCTCACATGAAATTACTTATGCCTATTCAAATCGTGGTATTAAACAATGCCATTAGATTCAATACATATTTCATTCCGTTTACAAAGAGATCAATAGCAAACCTGGTTACATCCATCCCTTAGATAGGGATTTAGCCTGTCAAAGTTGTAATTTGTAAAGGAACCTGTGAAATTAATTACATCATTCAATATAAAGCAATTGAAAGTAAAGAACAAACAAAAGATGGAAATTGCAGGATTCTTGAAGTAATCTTGGATTGAATCTTGAAAGACTTGAATGCTATAGGTTACTTGAAAGAGAATGTAGCACATTAAGGAATTGAAAAAGACCAAAGACAAGGTAAAGAAAAGGCTGCAAATAAAATCTGTCCTACAAAGCCCTCAATGTTCCTATTTATAGTGTTTCAAACCTAGTTTAGAAATGCAAAAGAATTCTAAGAAACATGGAAAGGATCGCTAAAGAGCCCCGTATATGGTGCTCCAGTGCTCAAAGTCTCCGACTTGTGCTTTCACACCAATAATGCTTGGAAGGCGGTGCCTCACCGTGGTTTAGTGGCGCTTCATGCTCCCAAAGTGCTGATTTTGCCCTTTTATCTCCGTTGAGGAATGAAGGGGAGATTCGAGGGTTTGGCTTCCAACGTTGTTCTTCCTTCCATTTTGCAAATCTTATCGAATACTCGTGAAGCTCAAAAACAACAAATATTAGGCATAAATTGAAAAAATAAAGCATCTAATCAACAACCATCTATAGTATAAGAACAAGATGGTTTTTACTATTCAATGTACTGTTCGCGTGAATAGTAAAAACCATCTTGTTGAAATATAATAGGGGACAAAGGCTGCATTTTCGTACACCGTGTCCTAAGGACACGGAGTATACCCTAGTAACACTATAAAATCAAGGGTAAATTGCATATTTTCCATCCAATCCAACAAAATTCGTCTATGATTTTTTTAAAAAAATGAGTAACCATCTCACGGTCTCTGAATATAGAGTGCATTACCCCTTGTGGCATTTCTATATCAATTTGCGAGTACCCCCCTTTATGTGTCTAGTATATTACCACATTGGGGTTGATTGACGAGTTCCAAATTACCCGGGGGGGGGGGGTTGCAATTTGCCTTAAGTTTAAAACTAAAATTCTCTATCGTAGGGTCTTAGTGTGGCTTGGTTAGGATTAACATGGAGGGGTCGGTGTTAAGCTCTTATGCTGATCAGTGGGGTTTGCTGTCAAGCAGTTTCCTCTCACGTGCCTCATCTTCCTTTGCGGGGAAATCCTTTGGCGGATAGCTTTAAGGATCCTGTTATCGCTAAGGTGACTAAGCGTTTAGATGGTTGGAAGGGGGCTTATTTTTCCCTAGGGGGACGGGTTACTTTGATCCACTCATGTTTGTCTAGTATCCCTATTAATTATTTGACCCTTTTTTTAGGTTACCTGTCAGAATTTCCGAGAGTTTGGAGGGGTCATGAGTAGGCTCGTGGTGGAGTGGGGTTGGGGAAGACGTCAGGGATCATTTGGTGGTTTGGTAGGTTGGGTGCAGGAATAAAATAAAGAGGATGGAGGTCTGGGCCTTGGGAACTTGATTGTTAAGGACATCTCTTTGATAGTACATGGCTGTGGCTGTCCCTTTGGAACCACATTAGTTGTGGCATAGGGTAATCAAGAGCAAGTTACGTGCACATTGGAAAGGATAGGACGTTGTTACTGCTCCTTCTTTTACACATGCAAATCCATGGAAGTTAGTTAGCAGTTGTTATCACATTTTTCGTCTGCATGTGCATTATGTGGCAGGGTCTGGGGATAGAATTCATTTCTGGGAGGATTTGCGCATAGGAGATTGTTCCCTAAAAAATATCCTTTCCTAGACTATATTGGCTTTCCAATATTCGTGATGCTCCTATATCGGTCTTTTTGTTCAGGAGGGGAATGGTATCTCTGGGAATTTTCATTTCACCCAAAATCTGGATTCTTCTTTCCGTCCTTCCGAATGTTTAGACAACAGATCCTGGATTCTTGATTCTTTGGGAAGATACTCAGCCAAGTCTTTCTCGAGAATTCTTCGTTGTCCTCAATTCAAGGTTGAGTTCACTTTATAATTTTGTTTGGAAGTACAAGGCCCCGTTTAATTATAAAGCCTTGGCTTGGCCAGTGATCCTTAACTGATTGAACACTAATGTGTGGTATCGACGGTGCATACCGAGCAAGGCTCTTTCTCCGGATGTTTGTGTTATGTGTATGAGTGACAGGAGACTCATGATCATCTTTTTCTACTTTTCCCTGCAGTGAGGCATTTATGGTACACCTTTTCTGCTGTGAAAGGAAAGGCGTGGATTCCTCCTTGATCAATTCGGAAGGTGTCTGATTAGATATGTGGGTTTTGGCTCTAAGGAGGATGCCAAAGAATTGTGGGGGTGTGCTGTTTTCAGTCTTCTGTGGAACATTTGAATTGAGCGGAATGCTTATATTTTTAGCGGTCAAGTGTTGCCAACAGTGTGTATGGGATCGGATATGTTTTCTATCTCTCTCTAGGCTCGGGGTTTAGCAGCCAAGGCGTTCCTGCGGCAAATCTGATTAGGAGTTTGACATGTCTTTTTTTTCCTTGATTTTTGCTGGTTTTGGGTGGATTCCTGATCCTATTAATATTATTTATTAATTCTAAAAATATGTTTATACTTTGCTATTTTTGATTTATAAGCATATTATATCCTCAGTTGACACAGTTTATCATGACAATTTGTCATTCTACTTATATTTTAGAATGAAATGCTGAAGACCTTTGTGGGTTTTAACTTCATCTGAATGTCTAGTTGGTTTCGTTACATTATAGTGTTTCTTGGTTGATGCTAGGGTTTACTTGTGGGTAAAGCTAGTGGGATCAAGAGCTCCCAATGTAGTGGGATCAAGAGCTCCCAGTGTAGCTTTTTGTCTGGGAGTAGGATAAACTTTTCTCAACAGAGGGCTCAGGCTTCTGAAGTTAGACGCAGATCAGGGAAACGTGGGGGAGCTCTCAATGCTACATGTTCCCAAGAGAAAATTCTTGTGGCAAACAGAGGAGAGATCGCTGTTCGTGTGATTCGAACTGCTCATGAGCTGGGTATACCTTGTGTTGCAGTTTACTCAACCATAGATAAGGATGCACTTCATGTGAAACTTGCTGATGAAGCTGTTTGCATAGGTGAAGCTCCAAGTAATCAATCGTAAGTGTAAGCACTGCATCTTCTTCATCAGTTCATATTTTCTTTCCTTTTTTGCTTTGTTATATCATTTCTTTGTAACAGTCATTGATGTTATACCATAGGCATACTATGTGTTGGCCAACAACTTTCGTGAAGCTGAGCATGAATTTCATATCCTAATTTAGTGCCGTGTTTGTTTATCTATCTTTTCCTTGAAAAGGCTTATGAGATAAAAGTAAATGAGGAAGGATGAAGGTCGACTCTATTTCATGCTATTTACTCTATGTTGGAAGAATAGGCACCACATATCTATAGATTGTTGTGTTGTTTTTATGGGTGTTGCTGTGGTTGTGGCATGCTTTTTTTTGTCATTTGTTCAGCCTTGGTGGTGTTTCGTCGTATACCTTTTACTCTGTTGCACATCCGCTTGACTAAAGCAAATTTCTTCCTATGGCACGAGAGAGAGCTGAAATTTCAATGCGGGGACATATATTGGTGATGAAGGTTCATGGGTTCTACTCTATATTGAAGGATGAAGCATAATATTAAGAAAACTGCTAAATAATAACATTAGGAAGAAAACCACAAGAAGACTACAGAAATGACATTTATTCATAGAAATAGTGATTCGGAGTTGAAATTTTTCACGAAGGAAGATGATAACATGGAATGTTTAAGATCGGATAGAATGTATGTCGAGTTATGAAAGTGCTGTGTAGGAATGTCTTGGCTATTAAAGTTATCACCTGTTAATTGGAGTGAAAGCACTACAGTGCCAAACTATAAATATAGAAGAGACATCTAAGTTCTACGAATTTCTAGAGGTATTGAATTTACGATATGGCACTGGTGGCATCCTTTGGATGATACTGTAAAATCTGATGTGCACTCAGCAGTTTTCTTATTATTGTATTCGTTCCTCGAACAGTTGATAATGAAATGCATATTCTGTCTGCCTGCTTCAGGTACTTGGTAA
>JAOWAN010080424.1:0-10539 GCA_028566635.1 Lobelia cardinalis
GGGACGCGCGTGGGGTGGGGGTGGACATTGTTCAGTGGGGGCGGGTGAGATGGGAGGAGTTATTTGGGGTCTAACCGACAATTTTCGAAACCGATCAACTTATTTTGTGAGCTCACAGAAACATCAGGATCTAAAATAAAATTAATCCTATATAATATATTAGTATATGTATTTAAGGTCCAACAATTTTTGCACCAATTAAATCATTAATAATAATAAATAATGTGATAATACTAAATATAATTAGTAAAATATAACAAGATTTATTAGTTAACTATAACTAATAACCTATAGAGGGAGGACTTATGAGCATAAAAGGATAAATTAAAGGATTGTAGAGGGAACAATAAAGATTGGAGGGGTGTAAGTGTAAAAATAGGTATAGATTAATGACTAAGCTTACCAAGGCTTGCTTACTCAATGGATGGTTACTTCCCTTACTGCCTTCTAGCACTAGAAAATCTATGGGAGTTTTGGGAACAACCACCTACCAAGAGAGAAGGGAATGGAAGTATATAAATAACACTAACCCTCCATCCTTCTACCCATTTTTTCATATCATAAGAGAAAAAGAATATTAAGAAGTTAAAAGAAAAAGGAAGAAGAGAGAAAGGGAGGGGGAGCTTCTGAACAAAAAGAGAGGGACAACAAGATAGGAGAAGAAGAGACCGTTCAAGGTGAGGAAATTCCTCTTTCATCCTTAATCTCTTGTCTCTAATCTATTTTCTTGGGTATTTTATCTCTTTGAATTTACTGATAACAATCCGCGTAGTAGAACTTCTGAATTTTTGATATATTGTTTAAATGTGGATCATGTGTTCCTCATTAAAATTTCATAAAATTCTGAGGTTGGGAAGTGTCTCAAATAATCTGTGCAAGTTACTGCTGTCATATTATCAAAATTCTGGGCAAATGTCTTGTGTTAAATGATAGTAAATCAAAATATAGATAATCAATTTAAGTGATTTCAAGATTTAAAATGTAGCACCAGGAGTCTATTTTATGGATAAATAGAATTGACAGTATTTGAGATTATATTAAATATTTGGTGAATATAATGGTATAGAGATGTTGATTCTGAACTAACTTGGATAAAACCACCAAAAAGAGTGCAATATGTGATGGAATTTTGATTGTGAGGTGTCCTTAAAAAGCTAACTTATGTATAGTTCTTGAGTAATAAAATGATAATTTATGGAGTTTTGTTATCAAAGATATAGATTTTTTAACATGACTGTAGGAAAATAGTTAAAATTTATTTTTGTATAAACCTTAAAACTCCTAGTAAGTGCTTGGTAAAATGCCTTAATCGTTGAAATGAATTATTGAGAAAGTATTGAAGGATGGTAGAGAAGGTTCTGATAGAATTAATTGGTTTATTGTATAGTCTTGGGTGTATTGATATTCAATAGAAGTATTTATAGGATTACAATCCAACCCCTAAAAGGTAACACGAAAAATACAAAGAATTAAGGGAAACATTTTCTATTCTCAGCAGCAGTGCCAAGTGAGCTACTTTGAGTGCAAAGGGCACTGGCCGGCTGAATCTGAGTGCCAAGGGCCCTGATTTGAGTGCCAAGGGCGCTGAGTCACTTAGGATTGGATGTGGAGAATAGAATTCGCAGCTGTCAAAAACAAGAGCCGAAGTGGGCAACAAAGCTGTCCAATTTCGCCTTTTTAGCAGTTAGATTAGAAACCTCTTAGGCAATCCATTTTAATTCAGGTTTTAGATGCTAGGAAGAGGGTTGAACTAGGAAGCGATAAGACGTTAAATGAATCCTTAATCTCTTTCTTTGAAAGCTATTAAGGTTCCTAGGTACACTACTTAAATAACATTTAACTTGGTCATATGACTAGCTATTCAAGCTAGCGCGGTAATGAGACATATATAACTTTAGGGCTGCAACTAGGGATGCAAAGAGGAATTGATCAAGATTGGGATTTGTGCTGATCTAGGTCTATCTCTTCTTTTCTTAGCCTAGCCGGGAGAGCTTTCCTTAACTTCTCGAAAGCGAGTGAGAGGTATCGAATGAACAGGGACACCAGACCGAGTAGCCAAAGAGAGGGATGTTCACGAAGAATGTTCGGGTTGATAACAAAAAACACGGGGTTTTATCAATTTTTATTAGTCTGCTCCTTCGTATGAATAGCTGGAACGCGACGAGGTCGCTCTCCTTCATAGACAAGGCTCCTTTCGTACTTGACTTACGAGCTTAAGGAAACGGGCTCGAAATGTAGAAATCTTAAACTTAATCTAGGTGAGGTAATGGAAGCGTGAAGGGAGTAAGTCTTAAAACCCATACATAACTCAAGAAAATGTAAATCATATTAAGAATGGATGTTTAATCATTTTTATTTTCTTTTATTAGGATCACCGACCTAGCCTATTGATTAAGGTGTGACAAATGAATTAAGATAAAAATATGTGATAAGTGATATGACATCTTATCAATTACACATATGTCAAGATTTTATATGTTTTTATTAAGTTATAAAGGAAATGATACATGTTGCACTTAGATGAGATAAAGATATATGTTAAATAATGTGTCATCGTTAAATAAAAGTACTTACATTTCAAGATATTGTATTGGTTCAATCGAGTTATGATTGAAATGATAGTCGTTGCTTCTTATGTTATGAAAATTAAAATGCCAAGAATGAGTTGTTGGATTACAAGTATATGTTATGTGAAATAATTATATGTAGTTTATCACATGTTAAAAAATTTTGTTGATATATTATGGAAATTGAAAATGCCAAATATGTGATGTTGATATCACAAGCATATATTATATTGAAAAATGATGTGTACTTTATCACATGGTAGAATTGTTGAACGTTATTGATGAAATGGTCCTAAGTGAACATGAGAAATGATTTCGGTATGGATCGAAATCCGTATAAAGAGGGGTATACCTCGCTGAGGAAGGTCATGCTTGGCCTGTGATAGGTACCTGACCCGTCGGGAGACATGACTTTTCGAAGCCGTTTATGCGTGTACATCGTTCATGGTCCTGGAGTGGACATGACAATGTATGACGCCTGGCACCGTGCTGCAGCGGTGACCACTTAGGTGGTGATAGGGAGAGACCGACGGATTTGGTAGGGAGTCATAAGGATCGACATTAGCAACTATGATAATGTATCCTTTATTACATGATATTATGTGAAGCTATGTTTAAAACTACAAGTGTTGATTGTGTTATGTGCTTCATGATCATGCTATATATGTCATGCATGTTATTCTGTCATGCATATTATACTGCTTATTTATGAAGTAGGGAGTAGGAGTTTCTATCACTGAGCCAAGTTGGCTGAACCATCCCTGTGGACCACAATTTTAAGTAATGATCAGAGTAGCGCAGCGAAAACATGATATGACGTGAGGTGATCATCTTTGCATTTCATGGGATTGATGAAACTTGTTATGTAACCGCGCGAGTGAACGAGCGTGACACAGTTGGCTCAAGGTTCGAGAAATTTCAAGAATTCGTACCAGAGAAGAAGAATATTAGTGGGTTATAAACATAATCTTTAAAAATATATCATTGTTGGTCTCTTGTGTAATCCATTTCTAGCTAGTTATGTTGTAATAAATGTGAAGATATGTGGTAAGACTGTCATCAATTATGTACATTTTTAAAAGTATAATACGAGATTTCATGTAGTTGGTCGAGTAGCTTAATAGTCCCTAACTCACGCCTCGACTCGATGGTGGGGGTTGGGGTGTGACAATGTCCGTGCTCTTGGACACGACATTGAAAAGAAAAGAAAATTAACTTTAAAGGTTTATATTCTAATTAATATAAACGTTAAATGTCACAATAAAATTTATAAAAAGAAAATAATATAATTATTGAATTAAAAAAAAGCTTGTAAGTACAAAATCTAGTTACATTTAGAATTTTGGAATTGCGAAATAGGGGAATGAGAGTTAAAAAATGAAAAGAATGATGTTTACGAATATATGGTTGAGATTGAAAAATTTGAAAGGTTAAGATTAAAAATTAATTTTACCGTAGTGTCAAATTAATGATTGTGAAGTATGAATTGTTTTATATCATAGATACTAGAAAATATCCATGCTTCGAGGGCATAGAAAAAAAAACTAAAATTATTAATAGTAAAAAAAAACTATTCAATTAAACATAAAAAAGAATCCATATAAGTTATAAATAAATATATGTAGAGAGAAATTATAGAAAGAGAAAGGGAGAGAGAAAAAGAGAGAGTTTGACTTAATATATAAAAGAATTTAAATAAATTATAAATCAATATTATATATAGGAGAAATTATAGAAAAAGAAAGAGAGGGAGATATGTGTGAGATGGGGGAGTAAGGGGAGGGGCGCAAATGATATGAAGTGCTAGACACTTCTAGAAGTGTCTATCCAACAAGTGTATTATATTTTTTAAATTGGCAAGTGAGAGGGAAAAAAAATAATATATAAATTTCATTATTTTAGGTAACTAATTAATTGACTCCACAAAATTAGGAATTTATGAATCTGCATCGGTAATTTAATACCAATTTTGTAACATGATTCAAATTATTCGAAAAATTCGATTTCATTATAATATGTGCATTTTGAAGTACATTATGTACATTTTTATATATCATTATGTGCATTTTTAATTTTTAGCTTCCTATTTTAACGAGTTTAAAAATTATGTGCATTTGTATTTATATTGTGTATATTTTCAGTTATCATTATGTGCATTTTTATTTTAAACATGCATATTTCAACTTTCTTAATTCCGTTACGAGTTTAAATGTTATGTACATTATGTACAGTTTTAAAAATTATTATGTGCACTCGTAATTTGAGATATACAAATATGTACATTCAGATACACGCATATGTGCATTCAGATACATACCTATGTACATTAAGATAGACGTCTATCTACATTCAGATACATCACTATGCACATGAAGATACATATCTATGGACATTAAGATACACGCGTATATGCATTATGATACACATCTATGTACATTCAAATGCACACTTATTAATATTATAATACAAACTTATGTACATTGGAGGCGGAGTGACGGTGTCGAATTTTTAGCCTCGGTAAACACATCAGAGAGAGAGAGAGAGAGAGAGAGAGAGAGAGAGAGAGAGAGAGAGAGAGAGAGAGACGAGTGCCAGCTCTGAGTTTTCTTCCAAGCACTGATCCGAGTTTTCTTTCAAGCTTCGATCTGTTTCAGATTCATGATATTCTTCTTCAGATCCATAGTAACCATCTGTCACCTTTCTCGTTTTTTCGACAAGATCTGCAACAAATGAATCCATCATCGCGGTCACCATCTTCTCGATTGAAGCATATACCGTTATCGAGTCGAGCTGTTGTGAGGGTTTGGTTTAGGAAGAATCAGGTTTGGAGAGCGGGCGCCATGATCCGAGGTCAAGTTTTTCGTGGAAGTGAGAGTCAGCATCGAGAAAGTCAGTTTCAGGGAAGGGAAGTCGATTTTAGGAAAGGGAGGAATGATTTGGAATTGTGAGTAAATTTTGAATGTTCCATTAATTTAGAAAAAACTGGTGAGGGAGGGAGATAAGCACATATTTTTTAATTATCTTCAAATTGTGCACTCCTATCAAAAAATGTCTAAACACTTCATAAAACAATTTTTTTTTTGGGGGGGGGGGGGGTACTGTTCCTGCGCCATTTATTACATATGTCTTCTGAATTGATTATCTCCATGTTAATTAATTTTAATAATATTGGAGAACTTTGTTTTTCTTTTGCTTATATAACAAATATTATTTCATTAATAAGAAAACAAAAGTACTTTACTGGTCTCAAAATGAATAATATTTTTTGTTCTGATAATACTACACAAAACGAGTTCAAAAGCCAAATGAAGAACGATACATATCAAAAAGAAATCTGTAAAAAAAAAAATATATAGATTAAGTGGAAGCTTATTTATATGTGAATAGTATGATATGTTGATATTTAGATTTTCTGATATTATACCTGTCATATCTTTGACCTTTTGGGAATATTATAGCTTTTCCGCATTTTAATATGCTTAACTACTCCCTTCGTCCCGTAATAGATTACCTTTTAGAAATTAAAATTTGTCCCATAATAGTTGTCCTTTTAGAATTTTTAGACTACTTTTACTTATATTTTCCTAATTTATCCTCCTATTTTCCCAACTACTCATGATCATTAATTACATTTACTTCTTTTATCATTAATAAAGAGACATTATTTAATAAGGATAAATTTGTCAATATATATTACTCCTTAATAAGTGTGCACAAAACTAAACGGTCCTCTATTACGGGACGAAGGAGTAATTAATTAGAATGACGAAAACACTTGGAGCTCAAATTGTGATAAAATCTTCCGTGACTAACTTTGGAATGGCTCAATATATCCTAATCTTCATCTGAAAGAAGCTCCATTTACACTTGTTATTACTTTGTGCAGGAATGTAATTTTGATTATTCTTAGTCTGGGAGAAATCAAGTACTCACATTGGGAGCCATATTTTATTTTCGAACAAATTACAGAAATGGTCACTGTATTGAAAAAAATATTTGGGAAAAAAATTCTTAAATTCAAGATTGCTCAATTTTAATCCATGTATGGAAAAAAATTATGCGCAATCGATTCTAAAATTTTATTTTGATCCAATTAAATTTGAAATAGAAATAATTATCCATGACACTTACTAATGACGGGATAAAAATTTGTCATATTCACTCATTTTTTATTTTTTTTTATAGAGATTGGAGAAAATAAGTCGATCTGACGGAGGAAATGAGTGAATTAGACGTTTTTATTCCCGCCATTAAAAAGTGTTTTGCATGCTTATTTTTATTCCAAATTTAATTGGACAAAAATTAATTAGAGATTATGGCTGATTGCGCTTGATTTTTTCATTACACTGATCAAAATTGAACAATCTTATATTTAAGAATTTTTTTTTCAAATATTTTTTTAGTATCGGAACAATTTCTATAATTCGCCCCTTATTTTCTTGTATTTGGAGATTTGCACCATTATTAAATTATACTTCAAAACGTAGTTTATTTCATAATATTAATTGTAATTTTGTTGCAAAATGCTAGCACTTAAATATCTTTCCGTGGTAATTGCTTAATTAAATTATAGTCAAAGTGTTGATTAAAGTCACAAGCAACACTTATGAAGTCGAATCAGCTGGAGCTTGGCAAATAGTATTCAATCTCTTTCCAGATCCACATTTCATCCACTTGCCTCTTTCGTGCTAAAAATCGTCACATGGCAGTAATCAAATTAAAGCAATTGTCCTTGATATCAATGCTAGGTGCGCGATCGGGTCGGACTGGATTAGTAAGAACATAGTTCTTAATACCAATGAGCGACAAAAAAAAAAGTAATTGTGAAAGAAATTTTCCGGATCCATACTATATGGGGAAATTAAAAGCGAAGATTTTGATATTCGTCGAATTATATTCAAAAATATTTATTTTAGGAATGACATATTTTAGTTCGATTTTTGAAATTTTAATTTTTGATTGTTCGGCTCGAAATCGAAGTTAGTTTTAAAAATTTTGAAAATTTTAAAATCGAATTCGAAATATTTTCGAAATTCAAATTTTAAAATTTAATCCGATTTTTGATTTTCGTCAAATACACAATAGTTGTTATAATATAAAATGTAGAATAACAAATAGAGATCGAACTCTTGACCTCACGTCTCAAAGCAAGATACTCACAACTAGATCAATAATTCATGTTACAAATAATTCAAACATATTATTAATATACTAAAGATAATATGCAACAAGCAACAAAATATAATAAGTAGTTAATTAACAAAATAACATGGTTAATGATAAAAATAGTGTTACTCACTTTTTATTTCAATAAACTAAATTTTACAAAAATAATGCAGTATATAAACACTTTGAATAATTTTTACTGGTGAAGGGTCACCACATCACTTATTTTTTAGTGATTTAAAGAATTTTTATTTTTTCATAATATATATTTTTATTTTTTATTTGGTTTAAAATGATACAAGTATGTCAAACTCTATACTTAAATTTTACGAAATATATATAAATTTGAATAGTTCATGAATATTTTGCTCAATTTTTTTTAAGTCTTTAGCTCTCGGTTTCTTTTTGTGCAATTTTCACTTTCATATATGTTGTAAGTTGTAACATATGAGTTATGTTTGAATTCTTGCATGTGTGCTTTAATTGTTACAATGGATGTAATATCTATAAATAATTTTCTGAATTTCTGAAAATTTCAAAAAATTCGGAAATTTGAAAAAATTTGAAATTTTCAAAATTTCGAAAAATGCATACTTTCGAAATTGAAATACATTATAGATTTCCGAAATTTTTCGAATGGAAATCGAAACATACTTTCCAATCCAAATTTTTTTTTTTTTTTAAACATCCTATTTTCGATCCAATCCGTAAAATTTCCAACTTTATCTATATGGACCCACGTACCTCTTTCAATTTGCTATAGCCTATATATATTAACATATCTTACGTACCTTAGTGGTTCATGAACATATTAGCAGTACATTTTTCTCAAATTTCAATTTACTTATAAGCCAAATAGAATGGCGGAAATACTTCGAGCTCAAGTTGTGGTGAAATCTTTGGTAAGTGACTTCTGGAATGCCTATACAAATGCTAATCTCCATGTGAAAGTCGTTCCCGAATTTTGTGCGCGCATTGAAATTCATGAAGGAGATGGGATCTCTGTGGGATCTATCTACTCGGTGCACATGCGGGAAGGTAATATAGTCCATACCTACTGCATACATGGTGATCAGTTATACTTATGATAGGATAAATAAATTTTATTAGTACTTTCCTTCCTCTCTTTCTCTCTCTATATATAATAAAAATTTGCTACTGTATTTTAAAAGTTTATGGAATACAGTACCAAATTTGTTACTGTATCTTGCATAATTCACAGAATTTGCTAGTATGTTGCGACTTTATCTCAAAATACTTAAATTTTTAATCCAACTCACAATTACAGCTTACATTTTTTGATCTCAATCGCATTTTTCGCTCTAATTCAACGATTGAGATTTGTTCCTACTATACTCATGTTTTCATTGAGCGGCTACCTATATATATGTAAGGATAACATATATGTATATAGGTAGTCGCTCAAATGAGAACCTAAAATCGTAGGAACTATAGGAACCAAAGACACAATAACGAAAATATTTACTGTGTTGGACAGTACTGATAATATTTTTACTGTGTCTTTGAATCTCCCAACACAGTAAATTTTTTCGTTACTGTATTTTTGGTTCCTATAGTTCCTATTTTAATTGGTTCCTATTGGAGCCGCCCCTATGTATATATATATATATAAATATATATATATATATATGGAGTTTTATTCTGCTAAAAAATCACTTTTACATACAAGTAATAGGAATCTGTAGTATCTTAATTAATTTATTATATATTTTAATTCACTCCACGTAAATGTCGTACTTTTGATTTTTATTTTATCTTAGTCAATAGTTGTATTTTAATTAATTTATTGTATTTTAATATATTTTATTGTATCTTAATATGTTTTTTTTCTTGTACCTTTGTCTTATAATAAGTTACAATACAAATTACCAAGATACATTAAAAATCAACTTAAATATAGCCAATTTGTACGATATTTGTTATTTGTATTTGACCATTTTCCTATATATGTATGTACGTGTGTGTAAACATTTAATATTATTACGTCTCATCTTATGTTTATGCAGACAAATTTCATATTTTTTCATGCAGATGTATCCTTCGCTGAGATTGTGAAAGTGAAGGTCGTAAAGTTGGATACCGTAAACAAGGAAGCAACATACAATATTATGCAAGGGGATGTTTTGAAGCATTACAAGACATACAAGATAGGTATAAAGGTGATTCCAAAAGATGGAAAAGGAAGCTTAGTGAACTGGTCTTGTGAGTATGAGAAGCAAAATCCTGAGATTCCTGAACCCACTATTCATAGAGATGCTACAATTAAGATCATCAAGCAGCTTGATGCATATCTTCTCAAGGCATGAGAGTATCAGTATTTTCATCTACGATATAAATAATGCAGTAACACTATTCCGCAAAGAAATATGTCTGGGATATTTTCCGAAAGAAATAATGTCCATTGGTGAATTAGGAATATAATTATATTAGTACTACTACTGTTACTATAGCTACAATTATTCTTTCCGAATGAAATGTTCATTGATGTATAAAAATCCCTAGGTAATTGTGAGAACCCCGTTCTCGCGCCCTCCCTCGATCTCGAGACACGAGTGAAATGTCATCGGGCGTTTTTTGGCGAGAAATTACGGGCGTGTTCACGAAGCTAGTTTTTGGAACTATGTTCCAAAAACTACAAAAAACCTTGTTCACATACTAAAATAAAAACCAAAGTTTTCTCTCTCATACCTACTATTTTTACATACCCATATTCTTACACCTATTCTTACACACCTATTCTTACACCCCTATTCTTACACCAATTCATACCCCTATTCTTACACAT
>JAOWAN010080495.1:0-10533 GCA_028566635.1 Lobelia cardinalis
ATTAATAATTAATATCATTATTTAATAATAATTGATAAATATTTATTTATTATTAATATTAATAATTAATTATTATTTATTTATTTATTATTTATTATTAATATTAAATTTTAAAATAAATATTACAATTTATAAATAGAATGAAATATTTAATTAATTATTAAAAAATATAATAATTACAATAAATTTGTATTCTAAATAAAAATACAAATGCCTATCTAAAATATCAATCATCGATAGCAACAAATGCCGCTGGATTTCCCTCATTTCGTCCTTTTGAATCTTCTTTTTAACAACTGAAGCAAAGATACTGTATCAATAGAAATAAATACGGGTCAGGTAGATTTACGTAAAAAGATCTGCAATAATAAAATAATAAAGTCAATATTATTTTAAAGCAGAAAAAATATAATAAGTTTGTTAAGAAAAAAGTATATTACCTTATTTGGTTTATTCCAAAGTGGCGTATATGTATTCACTCGCTTACTCTCTTCCACCAATTCATCCCATGACTACAAATACATGTATGTTCAAATATATAATAATTATTATAAAATTAGAAATGAGAATAAATAGTTGCATATTTAGCCCGATTACTTTTATCCTCAAAGGTAATGATCTGAGAGGTTGATTCTGTGCCTGATTAATAGAAAGTTAAGATATAAATAAATTTTGATCTCTATATAAGACAAAATAATATGAATAAATAAAAGTTTAATTTTTTACCCTCATCAATTTTTCATACTCTGAAAGCTCATGAATGACAACTGAGATATTATTTTTATGTAGAATCATAACCTAAAAATGAAAAAAAAAAATTGATAAGTGTAGTTTTTTAATTAAAAAATGTGATGGCAAAACACAAACTTACCGCCTCACGAAAAGCTAAATCTCCACAACCGTAAATGGTCAATTTATCATTCTCATTCATTATAAACAAACCTATAAAAAAAATTAAAAACAAGTTAAGTAAAATATAATATTCAAACATTTACATATTCTAAGTTAAAAATACGATATTCACATTAGCCCAAAATACAACATATGTTAATAAATAAAAATGATAATTTTAAATGTTATAAATATTTTTAGTCCACAATTAAATATGATAACTCATTTTAGATACAAAAGTAAATTGTTATATAAATTCATTATTTAGTTTTTTTTTTTTTGTAATAGCTAATAATCAATCTAAAGCATAAAAATTATAAATAACACAAATCCCAATTTTCAGCCCAACAACCCGGCCCAATTTTTAGCCCAACAACTCGGCCCAATTTTCAGCCCAATAACCCGGCCCAATTTTCAGCCCAACAACCCGACCCAGTTTTCTACTGTTTATCCTAAAATCACAATTTTTTTCCTGATTTTTTATGCTTTTTAAACTCAATTCTTCCTTCTTCTTTTTTTCCTTCAAAATATATATGTATATATAATACACAAATAATTCATAAATATCAGACAAAATAACTAAAATCAACAATATGTGTGTGCGTGAATTGTGTGTGTTTGTGTGTGACAGTGAGAGAGAGAGGGAGAGAAAGCAAACAAACATGCTGCAGGAAAAAGAGGACTCGCAAGAGTGCTGCAGATCTGACGATTGCGTCGCCGGAGAGCTCGAAGTCCGTTCCTCGCGTCGCCGGCCGAAGAACTCCGCTACAAGGTTTGAATCGCGCGGAGGGGGGGGGGAATTTTTTGGGGGAAACTGATATATGTTGGACTGGTGAGGAAGACGAGTGCGCTGTGGGTTTATATAGAAGAGTATAACGACTGACTCAGTCGCTATGTTAGTCGCTATATAGAGACTGAGTCATCGCTATACCTAACATACTTATTTAGCGACTGACTTACTTTAGCGACTAACAGTCGGTCGCTATATCAAAAGTCAGTCGCTATTTTGTGAGTCCCTATACATATATTTTCTAGTAGTGTTGTGACTTGGAGAATGCCACACGAAATGACATAAAAAATTTGAACTCAGTACATGTTCCTACGTAGGTAGGCAAGCATGCTACTCCATATATAAAGCGGAATTTGACTTTCAAATCGCCTGATTTGTTTTTTTTTCCTCCAATTTATTTCTTTACCACTTGTGTGTGCATGTGAATACTTTAGCTCTTGGCTTTATTTCGTATCGTCAACCCCATCGTTAAAACGTCGCCACTCTCTCCATGCACGGTGTCACCACTCCACCGCCTCATCTGTTCTTACTCCTCATATACTCAATTTGGCAGAACCCGATAAACCTATTATAATTATTACATCACATGATCAATCAAATTAATTTCTGTAAACTATTTATCCTGGAAAATGCAAATTGTTGCTACACTCCGTGTTTTTGATTTATTCGGATATATATATTGATGGTACAAAACCTGCACCGCCACGTACTAGGATTACCTCTCGCCGTGAGGAACCCAATCCTGCACACATCACTTGGTCTCGTTAAGATCAATTCATTGTCGCGTTTCTTATTGGTACTATAAATCCTTCCATTTTTACTTTTTTACATACCGCTGAAATCTTTAAACAAATCTGGGATATTCTTCTTCATACATAGGTAATGCATCTAGAGCTCACATTAAACAACTTCGTGAACACTTGACACGTCCTCCACAGGGTTCTTTATCTATTTCTGAGTTTCTCCAACAGGTTAAAAACAAGGCTGATGAGTTGGCTCTTCTTGGTTCTCCTCTCTCTAATGAGGATTAATGTGATTAAATTCTTGATGGTTTGGATGATGTGTATCGTCTTGTGGTTGAGGCTATTCAGGCTCAGGATGATCTTCTTTCCATTGAGGCCCTGCATGAAAAGTTACTTCTGAAGGATTTCGTCAGCAAAATGTTATTCAAGGTTCCCAAGTTCCAGTTACCGCAAATGATGTACAAGGTGGTTCTCGAGGCCGAGGTCACACTACTACAAATAGGGAGTATAGCGACCGACTTGGGGAAATAGCGACTGACTCAGTCACTATCATTTGGTCACTATTAGCATCTGCCCTGACCTGCTAGTTGCTAATAGCCACTAACACTCGGTCGCTAATTTTAGTGGTTGTTTATTAAATAAATATTTTTTTAAATAATATTTTTTAATTATTAATATTAATAATTTAATATTATTTATTAGTAATAAAATAGTTTTATTCAGCTCATGTCATCTCGCTTCTCGCTCAAGAATCATTGTAAGCTCTCTTATTTTTCTTAGGGTTGAGGTGTTACCACATTCAGATGGTCTCCTGCTTTCTGAGCATGGGTACATTCATCAGCTGTTACAGAAAATGCGTATGTTGGATGTCAAACCTGTTCTCACTCAGCTTGACTCGTCCATTGCTCTATCTCTACATATTGGTTCTCATTTGTCTGATGCTTTTGAGTATCACATGATTGTTGAGAGTCTTCAGTATCTCTCTCTCTCTCTCTCTCTCACACGCGTTCAGATATTGCATTTGATGTTAATCGTTTAGCTTAGTTTATACATTCTCTAACCAATGTGCCTATATCTGCAGTTAAGCGTGTCCTGAGCTACTTGTGTGGTTCTATGGAGCTTGGGATCCTTCTTCGTTGTTCCAGTTCTCTCTCTTTGTATGTGTTTTCTAATGCTGATTGGGCGGACAACAAAGATGATTACATTTCTATTATTGATTATGTGGTTTATATGGGTGGTAGTCCTATTTTTTGGAGTTCTAAGAATCAACGTACTGTTGCTCGCTCTTCAACTGAGGCTGAATATCGAGTTGTTGCTACTACGTACTTCTGCTGAGGTTCGTTGGATTTGCAATCTCTTTACTGAGCTTGGTGTTTCTAGACCTGGAATGCCCAATGTGATAATATTGGTGCCATGCATCTCTCTCCAATCCGGTGTTTTACTCTCGTATGAAACATTTTGCTTTAGACTATTATTTTGTTCGTGAGCAGGTGCAACGGAGTTTGCTTTGCGTTACTCATGTTTCGTCCACTGATCTTCTGACGAAACCTCTAATTTCAAGAACTGCGTTTCTTTGTAATCATGCCAAGATTGGTGTCTCTTCTTGGAGCATCATCTTAAGGGGGCGTATAGAAGTATAAAGTATCACTTGCCATTTTTATATGTCCTATTCCTATTCTATTTTGTATTTCTTATACCTTAAAATTTTGAATTGTAATTCTATAAATACCCCTAATCAATATCAATACAATCAAGCTTTTATCATAATTAATTCTATCACATTTATAGTTCATTTTCTAGATCTCTTCAAAACTACAGTTGTAAAACTAACTAGGATGTATTTGGATGATTGGTTTTTTATTAGATTTGACTTTTTTTTTGTATATTTTTTATGGTTTTGTGGTTTTTGATTTTATTTTAGTTAATTTTCATGCTACCCTTAAAAGTTTGAAAAATTATATTAAATGATCGGAGAGAGAAAGAGATAGAGTGTTAGTTATGATTTGATGTGATGTTTGATAGGATATAAATGTGGGTATATGGGTATGTAAAATTAGTAGGTATGAGAGAAAAAACCATGGTTTTTGAAACTAACCAAGTGATCGAAAAAAATAATAATTTTTGAAACTAAAACTCCAAAAATAGCTCAACTAAACACAGTGTAGGTCTCGTCAAATAATAGAGAGAGAGCGAGAGAGAGTCTGATGATGTACGTGTGCATGGAGTGCGAATTTTTAGTTGGGTATATAATGGCTTCTGCGGGTGGGTAGGGTTATTGTTTGGGTTGTGACTAATTATGTTGTTGGGGTGGTGGTTGTTTGACAATTGGTATTTTAAGCGCCTAGGTGTACCTAGCATAGTACACCCGTAATTGAATTCACTCTTCCACTTTTCTCCACTCTCACCTATTAATTTTAATCAATTTTTAAATTTTAGGGATTGATTTAAAATAAAAAATCAGATGCCTAAAATAACTCATGTCATAATTTCTAAAATTAATATGAATTCAAATTTTAATACAAAAAACGGATAAGTAATAAACATAAGCACCGACGAATGAACATAAGCATTGACGAAAATAACATTAAATAATAACGAAATAAACATTTCTAACCTTCAATAAAGCAGTTTATAATATATCATAATTCAAAATGAACATCATATTATGATCAAATGAATACAGATGTTGAAGTAAATGAACATACATACTGACGAAATGAACATCTTCAATTCCAACCGAATCCTCACCACCCTCCGTCAACCATAACCACCATCATTCAAACTCCACCGTCGAATTACCATCCAACTGGCATCTCTATCCACTCCATCCCTCTCATCGATCTTTTCCATATAAAGGATGTCGAGGGTGGTGGATTTCGGTTGCTTGGTGGTGGGTTATAGGTTGTGGCGATTGAGAGAGGTCGTTGATGGTGGCAATTGAGAGAGGTGGTGAGTCGTAGATGGTGGATTTCGATTGATTGGACGAAGTATATGCGGTGGATGGATATTACTGTTGGCTAATGGAGATTGAGAGAGACGGTGGCTATGGAGTTTAATTTGAAGAGAGATGGTGGCTATGGAGGAAGTAGAGGGGAAGAGAGAGAAACGCAGATATGGTAGAAAGAGATACGGGAGAGAAAATGAGACTTATTGATTTTATTTTTGAAAAAATTTCTTAATTTAAAGGAGTGATGTTTTTTCTCATTCACTCACTTACTATTATCAGAGTATATTACAACAAGTTTGATCAATGAACATAATAAGTTTAATCAATGAACACATATAGCTTTTTCAATGTACACAACAAGATTAAATAAAGAACATCACAAGCGTAAATAATGAACTTCACTGTCTTAATCAGTGAACACAAGCAGCTTAATCATTGAACACAAATAGCTTTATTAATGACCACAAGTTCAATCAAAGAATATACAAGCTTAAACAATGAACATCACTACATATTTCAATAAATAACAAATGAAATTAATGAATCTAACCAGATTCACCAATAAACACAACAAGCCTAATTAAAGAACACAACAAGCATAATCAATGAACACAACAAGCATAATCAAAGAACACCAAAAAAAGTAAACAATAATTATAAATTAAAATTATTTCAAATATATAACAATGATTATCCAAATTGAGTGCAAACAGTGACTATTAAGCAGAATATCAAAATTTTGAATTTAAAAAACAAATACGTTATTCTGGTATTATTTTGAAAAGATTTAATTTTATTTCTTAATTAATATATGATAATTTATCGTGATTTAAGTGATTTATTAAAGAGTTATATATCAATAATGATTCTTCTTAATTGCACAAATCACTCTCCTGTACAGATGAATAAGACACACGCTTTAAAAAGACGCACAACTCTTCGTACGCACAGGCGTATATAATAATTTTCCGGTTGTTTGGTGTAGCAGATGCATGGTTTCATGAAAAGGTTGACTCAATCGCTATATGGATCGATCGCTGTGCGGGCTATTCCCCTCTCAAATAACATCACCATACATGCTCTCTCGGTTATTTTATTATATCGTGGGCATGCATATACTCGTTTTTATTTTTCATATGGCATGCGGTAGGAAGTTTAGCCGAAAATTTTTGGGATATTGATTTTCTGAGAAAAAGTGGGTCCATTCTTTAGGTAGGCTTTTTGGTTTTGTTTTCGCTTTTTTGGTTTCTTTCTCTTTTAATTTTCTTCTTTTTGTTTTAGCCACAAAAAGTACTGTTAAGATGGACCCCCTATGAGAGTGATACACCCTTTTTTTTTTTTTAAATTCCAATCTATAGTACATGGAAAGGGTGTAAACACTGTAGATGAACAGTATTTACACCAATTTTCCAAAAAAAAAACAAAATAAAAAGAAGAAGATGTCAGCTGATTTGAAAAGAGAGAGAGATAGAGAAGGGAGGGGAGGGGAGGGGAGAGGTTGTCAGGGGACGGGAGGGGGGGGTGAGGTGGTGTGGGGACGGATTAGGCTTTTTTTTTTTCGTTTTTTTTATAAACAGTTTTTTTTTGTTATTTAATTTTTTTCTTTTCATCTTTTTTCTTCAATTTTTTTTAACAACTCTTGGGCACGGGCACGAACACGAGCATTGTTTTAATAAAAAATTCCGAACATGTTATCGTGCCCTCAGGCACGGGCATTCGCTAATTTTCAATAATAACCACATATGCTAGAGTAATGTATCTATGCGCACCCCTGTTTCAGTTCTTACTAACCTACTCTGGGAAGACGAGACTATTTTGCTAGTTTTTCTGTTTCATGGGCATATCCGCACTTTCAGAACTTTGCCCTGATTTTAGGCTCATGTAAGACATATGCTCACAGAGAATTAACACGACACCAACTTGTATATCAAATGCAAATCAAACCAAAGTTCAGTTGATAACAAATTCATTTGCTATACAACACCATTTCCTCATCTTCTCCTCCTCCGATCATGATCCAAGTCCAATCAGACACGTAACGATTCAGAACCTCTAGAGTTGCATACCAGTTTGGTGAGAAAATATACAGCGATTATGTATCCGGTGACTAGACCATGTGGTTGAGGCTTGAATTTCTTTTCACAAGATCATAACTATGTGGTGAAATTTCTTCTTTAACGAAGGAAATTTCAGGGGAACAAAATTAAGGTCCCTTTCAGCAAAACTTTCAAAAAATGGGAGAAGGAGAGATCTTAATTGGTGTATGCCTCACAGTAATAGTCTCACTCTGTTACTGCTATTTCATTTCCTCCAAGATTCCAAAAGGGAAATACAGATTCATATCCATCCTTCCCATCTTCTACCTCTTTTCCATCCTCCCTCTCTATCTCTACTTTGCCTTGACTACAGTGACCACTACTTTCTTAATCAGCTGGCTAGCCAACTTCAAGCTCCTCCTCTATTCTTTTGATCAGGGCCCACTCTCATGTGGCCCACCAAAGAAGTCTCTTCTCCACTTCATCACCATTGCTGCTCTCCCCATCAACATCAAGCAAAACAACAATAACCACCACAACCAAGATCCCAAATCTTCACATACTACAAAATCCAAGAAGAAGATTCCTCAAAATCTTGCAAGTAAAGCCATACTTTTTGCCATACTAGTTATTATATTGCGCCGCTGTAGGGAATCTGCAGGTAATCACTTACATCCAGAGATTGTATTGGTGCCGTACAGCCTGTACTGCGTCTTGTTATTTCTCATGATAGACGTTTTGGTAGCTTCCTTGAGTACGATTGTTCGAGCCATGGTGGGATTAGAGCTCGAGCCACCCTCTAATGAGCCTTACCTTTCAACCTCGCTACAAGATTTCTGGGGAAAGAGGTGGAACCTCATGGCAACAAACATACTGCGACAAACAGTATACATACCAGTAAAATCAGCATTAACGAGCCTCTTGGGGAAGGACAGGGCCTCACTTTTAGCTGTATTTTCCACTTTCGTTGTATCAGGACTGATGCACGAGCTCATATTATACCACTTAACATGGGCAGCCCCAACGTGGGAGATGGCCTCGTATTTTCTGCTCCAGGGAGTCTGCACTGTAGTGGAGGTGATGATGAAGAGGGCATTGCCGAACCGATGGGGTTTGAAGTCATATGTATCGGGTACACTGGCCGTGGGGTTTCCTGTGATCACCAGTTTTTGGCTGTTCTTCCCACCAGTGCTGAATAATGGGTTAGATATGAGGGTGATCGACGAGGTTATGATGATTTTGGAGTATATAAAGAGCAAGCTGCAATTGCGCATATAACTCGCTATGTATGAAAAGAATGAAATCAGAAGAAAGTATAAAATAAATGAGAAAGGCATATTCATAGAGATTATTCACCTTCCATCCCAAACACTTTTTCTTTTCTGTTCCACAAGAAAGACAAAAGCAAGACTGTTAATCGATTCCTATTTTAAGGCTTGAAATCTTTTTCTTCTACTAGTCTCATATCCAACATCGCCATGTGTTCTCAATTTTCAACTCCTATTTATATATAAAACCCAATTTTACATAGACTAGGTTGTTCGGTAACAGCAGTCGGCAGGTGTGAGTCTTGGAAACTACCAGCCATCTCACCGGCGGGCACTTTTAGTCTTCAGAGGTTTTCTTGCACACTTTTCTCTTCTCTATTACCTTCCGATTTCAACCTTTTAAATCCATCAGTTTTGGTTTTGAAATGGCAAAACTCCAGCAATTTATGTTAGACATGCTCACATGCATGATGCATACATGAGTAGGCCCAAGCCAGCCTCGAAAATCTTGAAGCCGCCTAGAGCCCGTACCACTGGGCTCTTCAAGTTTGGGACCACTAACCTTTGTGCTGAGCTCGGGCTTGGCCAAAGCCAGCTAGGCTTAGGCCCGTGCACACCCCTAGCTAACAGCATACTGAGCGAGCAGCAACAATGATAAAGTACTGGTAGAGAAATTGAGACATTGGAGACTTGTTTTCTCTCTAGCATGAATTAACCAGTGGAACTGTCAAGAATCAAAGATGACACCATCCAAATGATTTTGGTTAGTGCATGCAAATTGTATGAATAATGCTTTGATATGAACCTTACCTTTTTAGGTGAAGTAGCAGCATACATTTATGTACATGTGTCAGAGTGTGTGCATCTGTGGATATTTGTTTCTACGTAGCATGAATAAACAAGTGGAGTTCTTTAATTAGATGACACCATCCGAATGATCTTGGTTAGCAAACAAGGGGAGTTCTTTAATTAGATGACACCATCCGAATGATCTTGGTTAGCGCATGCAAGTTACATTAATAATTCTTGAGATGAAGCTTACATTTTAGGGAAATTAGTGGCAGTATACATATATGTATGTGTCTCAGTGTGTGTGCATCTGCATAGACTTGTTTCTTATAAACTACCAAAAGTACCCTCCTAAACTACTGCATAGTTGATCTGCTGAGATGCCAGTGGGACATGAAAGATTGGATATTGAAGAAAATGAGGGGAGTATTACCTTGGGTTAGGCATGCGGGAATTGTACCAGAGGTTTCATTACCGATGGTTTTGGCTAACAGGGTTTCAGTATCTCCCATGGTCTCGATGCAGCTCTATACCACGTACGACAAAACACACACAAATAAATAACCTGAATTGACCATAAAAGTAACACTAGAGGAAGACAAACAGTAATACACGCACACATGCACTACTATGAAAGAGTGATCTCCTGCTTGAGAGGTTTGTATTACTTCCATATACTGTATATAACAATCAGTTTACAAGGATATAGTATGATCTCTATTAGATCAGTAAAATACACAGAACAACTCTGCAGTAAGTTAAGAGGGTACTTTTGGTACTATTTCAGTTTCTATGTGAATTAGAGATCAGCCATGCAGTAAGCTAGGAGCTGGTTACTTTTGTCACGCCCCGAATCCCGTGACATCACGTTCTTCGGGGGTGACGTGGCAATATACAACAATAACAGCAATGACAAGATGCGGAAGCGATAACAAGTCATAATAAATATGCTAATATACATAATAACCAACTAAAATCCCTCTGATCTTTTTCTTATTTAATACAAGGGCGATAGAATTTATCTATACATAATCATATGAATGTACAACTGACTACAAGTATATCTATA
>JAOWAN010080506.1:0-10533 GCA_028566635.1 Lobelia cardinalis
TTTTCAAATTCTTCTCACCAACTCATATCTTGAAATTAAATGCAATGGTAATTTAGGAAAATTGTAAAAAAAATAGGGAAAACATCAACTATTTTGAAATAATTTTTGATTTCCAAGAGGTCAACTAATTTGGAATGGAGGGAGTATCTTCTAATAAGTCATCTCCAGCGATGATTCAAGTCATTCAACCCTCACCAAAAAAAAAATACTCCCTCTTTAATAAAAAAATTTCACCTTCAAATTGGGGTGAAAATGAAAAATAAAATGAAAGCAACATGTTAAAATTTCACAAATCAATTATAATTTTTAGCACTATTTCTATAATACTATTAATATATATTTATGGGGTACAATGGTAAACTAAACACTTAAATTAATTTTCTCTCCTTTCTAAATTTTCCACAAATAAGTGAAAATAAAAAATCTCATTTTTCCTTTATTTCACCAAATAACCCAAAGTACTTTCAAGTTTCAACTCCCTAAGAGCAAAAAACAAATACTCATATATTTTTTCCGTTCAGTTTTCCACGTCTCCTATCTATCAGATGGAAAATTAGTTTACAGTTAATCATGGATCAAAAGTTTGATTTGTAGTGATTTTTGATTTTATTTTATAATAATTAAAGTAAAAAAAATATGAAAGATATAGATAGAAAATGATGGACCTGTTAAAAATCAAAAAACAAAAATGATAAGAAAGTAGAGTACTTGTGATCCACCCAATTTACTCTTACTCTTTTTTCTCCATTAAACCCTACTTCAATTGGATCATACTCCCTCCGTTTCACAATAGAGAATCTTTTAAAAGTTATAAATTATTTTAAAATAGTTGTCCTTTTATAAATTTATGCTCTACTTTTACAATATTGCCTTTTACTGATCTCAAATCATTAACGAATGAAGAATTTGAAGAGACTTTTGACTGTAGAGTATTAATTGAAGGACAAAAGTAGAATAGTAGAAGATACTTAAGCACATCTTGATTTTTGTGCTTCATCCTAAAATGTTCATTATTGTGGAACGGAGAGAGTACCATTTTGGTAATAGATTTACATAAAAAGGGATGAAGTATTATGACTTTGTACAATATTTGTAGAAGCAGAGCTACCTTTGATTTAGTTATTAATCACTGGCTAGTACATTAGGGAAGAAAGGGTAATTAAAAAATGGTCACATAACAAAAAGCAGCACTATATCCTCATGTCGTCGAGAACCAAGTCATATTAAACTAGTACGTACAACGTTGGCATTTGGTTGCGCCGCGCCATACAAAGGTAAACAAGCATGGCTTCGCCAACCAATCTCTCAGTCCTTCACCCCATGCATGAAATTCATATTGCCATTTGTACGTGCGAGAGGAACTTCTAATGCTTGATTAGTTCGTGGGACCATTGCCATGGGATTGTTGTTGTTGCTGCATTTGTTGAAACAAGCCTGCCATCCTACTATAAGCACCCATGGTCATTGGCTGCATGCAATAGATTACGGGTCAAGTCTAGCTCGACGGCCTGCAGCTTGCTTAGAGCCTAAGCATATGTCATGGCATACCAATTTGGTTCTTGATTGAAATAAGCGAATTAGAGAGCCATTAACGGACCTGAGAAGCAAGGCATGCATAGTCTTACCTGTGACTGGCAGGCCAGGAATGCCGACATGGGGTCAAGCATTAGCGACGCTGGGGTCGGAAATCTATCCCCTGCAGAGCCGGCGGCTGCTGCTGCTTCCCATGAATTAGCCAAAGGCATGAAAGCAGAGGCTGGATGAAGAACGTGCGGCATCCCGGCCGGGTTGTTGGGACGGCCGCCGGCAAGTGAATTCAAATCCATGAGCGGACCCATGCCCATACCCATACCCATACCCATCCCCATTCCCATGGGATTCATCATTGACATTTGGAGTTGTTGCTGCATCGCCAACGGCAACATCAAGGGTGATACTCGGCTCATCATATTAATTTGGGCTTGCAATTGCTTCAGGTATTCAATCACTTCATCGAGCATCGAAGCTTTATCCGTCTGAAGTCATCCAATCAAGAGACACGTAATTTGTGTCAGTCTTTTTAACCATTTCGACCTAAAATTAATTAGCAAGGGATACAAGGAGGATTATTAGCAAGGTCAAATGTAACAAGGGCATAAATAAAACCACTCCACCCAAAGTATAAATAATAAAAGTAAATAGGAGCCCCCAGGGCATATATCACAGTGGCAAAGGGGAGGGCGAATAGGGCTCAGCGCGGTAGTGTGCAGGGTTCGATTTCCCGCAAGGTGGAATTGACTCTGTTACAAGCGGGAGTGACCTAAGGGTTAAGAGCCCTGGGCCTATTCGTTAGCTCTTCACCCTGGTTTCTGTGATGCACATCCTGCGATTTACCTCCTCCACGTTGGCTTAAGACAGGGTCGGTGGGGGACTGCCGAGGTTGCAGTCTCAACCATTTTTTTTTTTAATAAAAGTAAATAGGAATATTAGATCATGCTTCGGATCGAATTTACCTTATTATTAAATAATTATTCTAACTTACTACCAAACATCCCTTTTTTAAAAAAAAATTACTAAAAATACTATCCATTATTTCAAAGCTATCCGAATTATGGGAATTTTTGTCTAATATACATTTATTGATCACCTATTAAAATGAGTATTGTTCATGATCCCCGCAAACACCGGTGCATGGTACGGTGAGAAATGATCAGTGTTATAAAACGAATTGAAATTTTTTATTTCAAATATTGTTTCATTTTTTATTGCATATCTTTTGAAAATAACTTGTATCTTAAAATTTACAGTTTAAAATTTTAGTATAATGTTTTAAATAATTTAAATGAAATTAAAAAAAAAATAATACGAAAAATGGTACTCCCTCCATTTGGTTTTAATTGTCCTGAAAGTGATATAAAGCTCTCACAATATGTCACTATCGAGGATAATTAAATCGAAACGGGAGAATATATTATTTAGCACATAGGATCTGAATTCCTACTAGACAAACTTTTGTTTTGTCCGAAGAGACAGAGAGCAAATTAACTCCAGAACTATACTGTTACATGTGCGACTAGGTAGCTACAATCAAAGAGATAAGAGTTTAAAAAAGTTACAGCAGTGATTGGGCTTTGATACAACCACAAAATTAAATCCTTAAAAGGGCCTACTAGTAGTAGTAGTAGTTTTGATATGGAAAAAATTCATGTGGTGCTTATGGACTCGTGGCCATACCTGCCCACAATTAAAGTTGTCCCCTCGCCCGGGCCCAAAGACTTTTTGTGAACTTGTAGCATCGCATAATTCGGTAAAAAGGTCGTCACCATAACAAACAGAATCTGGTCATATAGCTACTTTACTTATATGTACAATTTTGGGCTATATATAGGAAACTGCGAATATTTTTGTTTCAGAAAAGCAACCATTGTATATGTTGCTAAATTGGAATCGATCGAATGTAGGAACAATCGTACCGTGAGAATGGTTAACATCAAATTGTAAAAATTCACAATTTAAGTGTGATAATATAATATAAAATAAAATAATATATAATTGTATCATAAAAATTACAAAATCGATAATATCAAATCAAGACATTTATGAAAATCGTTGATCTTGTTCAAAAATCGAGGAAATAAAAGTATATCATGGTCGTAAAAAATTGACCATTTAGTCATAAAAAATGACTTGCACTTTTACGACATTTTCATATTATTTATTAAGATGACATAAAAGTGTATCATTAAATAATAACTTTTTATAATTCGATCGTAATCGTCAAGCGAATACGAACAAAACTACTAAATTATGCTTGTAATTAATTGACGGGGAAAAGTTTAAAACACAAATTTCAAGAAGGAGGCAAATGGATTCAAGCCAGCCATACCTTGCTAGAATTTGGGACCAGCTTCTGCAGTGTCTTCATTCTTTGATTAATCTTGTCTCTTCTCTTCTAAAAAATATCAACCATTCCAAAAGAAAAATTATAATATGACAACCGCAACAAACGATTAATTGCATGTAATGCATGTAACCTTGCTTAATTATAATACTTCCTTATTTCAGGAAAATTGATCAATCAATTGAATTGTACTTTGATAATTAAAGCAACTCAATATATATTTCTGTTAAATATCTATTAATGTAGTTTTTAATTATTATTTTTCAATATAATTTACCTGCCAACTTCTGTATAGTTTTGATCCAAACGGTTTCTACATTATTTTTCTTTTTCTTTTTCTTTATGCAGGAGAAAATATACGATAATTTCGATCATCATGCATCACATTTATTTAGTTCCACGTAGGCCGGTCAAAATGCTACCCATTAACCCACTTTAATCCGCTTTAACCTGTTAAATAGCTCAACCCATTATAACTCATTTAGTTACAAATTTGTATATTAGAATGTCAAAAATATATATTTTTTGTGCGAATGAGTATTTAATATGTTAAATCGAGTTTAACTTAACTCATTTATTATATAATTGAATTGATCGATTAATTAAATGAGTTATAATAGGTTGAACTCATTATAACCTGTTAATTATTAAAAGTCAACCCATTTCAACTCATTTAACCCGTATTGACAAGCTTAGTTCCACGCCAATAATAAAGAGCCATAAAAAATGATTCAAATTAATTAGAAATATCTTCACACCAACTCCGCCTGCCATTTTAGAGCTTCCTCAAGGCCTGAGGTTGCTAAAAGGAATCATGGACAGATCTAGAGCAGTGCCCCCAGCTCAGAACAAACAGTTTTGATCTCTAAAATGTTGTTACCGGAGAGTTGCACGATTGCAGTTTAGGGCCAGGGGAGCATAAATGTGATAATTTTGGGTGTCCATGCATGCATATAGAATCGAGAGTCCGGGGTGGGTGCAGTATAGCGATATTTTAGTCTCGTTAAATGTTTTGAGTGTTTCACTTTTTCACCAAATATCACTTCGTTTAGTGTTATTTTAGTCTCGTTAAAAACAACTAATTATATTATTTATGAAATAATAATAACAATAAAAATTTTCTAAAAATTTGTTTCACCTTTTCCGGACAGTATATAGAGCTCCCAGGTGCTCCTAGCAAGGAGCACCGGCAACGGCAAGTGGGTTCATTCCCTCAATTTTCCACATAAAATGAATATTCAACGTCGAAAAATGAATATTACATTGAATTAAATGAACAGAATAATGAATATTACAACCGATTTCTAAAATCACAAAATTATTTATAACCGATTCCGTAATTTACAGAATCAGTTATAACAGATTCCGTGATTCATGGAGTTTGCTCTCTCACTTATCGAAAATGCAGATGGTATACGGAGCGCATAGGCGCTCCTAGCAAGGAGCGCCAATGCTCCGTATTCATCTTACTATATTATTTTGTTCATATTTTAAAATTAAATATTCATTTTTATCATTTTTTATAATTGTTACTGAAAATTAATAATAATATTAGAGAAAAAAATGAACATTTAAATATAAAACATGAATAAAATAACACATTACAATGAATACCGAGCATATAGGCGCTCTTTGCTAGGAGCGCATATGCGCTCGGTATAATTTGTGTCGAAAATGTGTGTGTATCTCACTTGCCTTAATGGGAGCTCTTTGCTAGGAGCTCATAGAAGCTCTATATAATTTGCCCACCTTTTCAGTCCTAAAATTAGGGCTTTTTCTTATTACAAAAAAAAGAAGAATTTTTTCATTGACGTTGAATTATCACAAAAGCATTTCATGTGATAGGTCAAGGTTACCAAATATTTATTCTTATACTCCTCCCGCATGTAATAGAAGAACTTTTAGTTTTGTGCACACTTATTAAGGAGTAATATATATTTATAAATTTATTCTTATTAAATAATGTCTCTTTATTGATGATAAGAGAAGTAAATGTAATTAATGATCATGGATTGTTGGAAAAATAGGAGGATAAATTAGGAAAATATGAGTAACAAAAGTCTAAAAATCCTAAAAAGACAACTATTATGGGACAAATTTTAATTTTTAAAAGGTAATCTATTACGGGATAGATTGAGTATGTAGTACTCCCTCTGTTCCAAGTAAATAATTCAAATTTAAAAATTTCAAACTTATTAATTTTAATAAATTTATCATATTTTGAATATGAACAAAAAAATAACCGGGATAAAACAAGGCTAGTTTGGACAAGAGATTTTTTATTTAATTTTTTAATGTTTGATTAATTTTATAAAAAATTGGAAGTGAAAAATAGAAGACAGATGGCTAGAAAAAGGGTAAGATAAAAAGGAGAGAAAAATAAAAAATTTATTACAAATAAAATAATGAACTATTTCTCCGTAAACTAAAGAGTTTTTCTTTAAGAACCCCGACCATATTCTCTTCCTCTACTACTTACTTACAAAATGAGTTCAAATGTAAAAGAAAAAAATATATATAACAGTGGAATGAATATATATGAGGGATAGATAGAGAGAAAAACCTACACGTTCAGATTGGTTATGAACAGCAGCGGCCCTGCTTCTGTTTGTTGATAAAGATGTCGACTTTCCTTTACCTTTCCTCTTCACTTCTTCATGCCCCCCTACTGCCTCCCTCTTCAATTCACATAAATAACAATCCAAAACCCAAATTAAGAAAGAAAAAAAAAACAAATTTAAAAGTTACCCATTTAGAATAATTAGAATAAATGAATTAATTAAGGATAAACATTTAATTACCGGAGGTCTGCTGTGACAAACAGAGTCATGCTCGTCGCCGGTGGTCGACTTTCCGCCGTCCTTGCCGGAGCTAGTATTCCCCTGCGACCCTATAGAAGTAGAAGTGAACCTTTGCGCACTGAATTCCCTTTCTCTCTCAAACGTGGCACTTCCACTCGCACTACTTTGGTCCGCCCTGCTGCTCCACTCGTGCGCCCCTCTCCCCCCGGCCCGTACGCGCGCCATCCTTTCCTTGTCATGTTTCGCGTCGTCCCCAGCGCCAGTGCACGACCCCACGCGTGTAGAACTCCCGACCAGGCACGTGCCGTTCCCCGACACCACCATCGGTTCGTTGTTGTTAGTCGCCGTGTCAGCGCAGGGAACCAACGCGTCCATTGTAATCGTGGCCGATGCGCCAGCGGAGACAGGCACGGCCGGTGCCTTGTGCTGATCAGGGTGGTGGTGGTGATGGTTTAACCATGGGACCAGGTCGTCTCCGCAGCTGTCGAAGTCGGTGATTTTGCTGGTGGGCAAGAGGGTGGCTTGGTTTACGATGGCCTCAAGTGTTCCACCGGCGCGTGGCTTTTCCCACGTGTACTTGGGAGGTGAGGTGGTGGGTTGAGGTTTGTTATGCGCGCGCCGCAGGCCCAATCCGTGCATGGATATTTGCCCGTTTTCCCATGCTAGTTCCGCTACTTCGTAATCTAACCTGAAAATGGTAATCATAACACAAATAAAATAAATGTCGTACGATAAAAAATTAAACGGAGGACCCTAACATGAACGCTCGAATACATATCATATAAAACAATATAGAATAACACCCATATGAATTAACATACGTGGGTATCTATATATAATTATACTGGATACATCCGTTCCGAAATAAATATATATCACATCATTAAAAAATAAAATATGATACTTATTTTGGGACGAAGCGGGGGAGTCCGATATATAGAAATATTATGATATAGTACAGGTGAAGAGAGTGAATTAGTTAAGTACACTGGGACATCAGGAGTACTTGAGGACACAGAATGAGCGCGGAAGTTGAGCTTTGGAGAATTCGGATTGTCTTCAAATCCCCAACGAGGTACACATTGATTCATTTTTCAGCACTGTTTTGGCTTGCCTCAACAAGAAAAAAGAAAAACTAAAGAGATCATATGTGTACGTTCTCAAAACTCATGAATGAATAATGATTTTTTTTCTATCTCAAAGAAAATGCATGGTATGCAAATTTGTGAAAGAAGTGAGGGATCAGTAAAGTGAAGGAATTAGAAGTAATGAACTTGTTAGAGAAGGATGGAAAGAGTCGAGGAGCTAGCTAGGTATTAAGGTCCACAAAGCATTTACTACTGTCTCCTAGCTACAAGTTAGAGGGCAAGGAAGGAAGATAAGAACAATGTTGGATGGGAGAGAGAGAGAGAGAGAGAGCTTACTAGCGGTCCATATACATGATCTACAGAGATTCTATTTGGAAATTTTAAAAAGAAAGAATATGTGTGTGGGGTGGGGGGGAGGGGGGAGGAGAGAATATCTTTTAAAGAGTTTCTATAAGGGTTGTAGGCTGCCTTAGCTGGACTAATTAATTCTCATCCGAATAAATAAAAAGTTTGACTTATCTGTGTTAGGCCCAGGTAAACTCTTCAATCATGAGATACCATTTTATCCGCAACACCACATTCTGAATGGTACCTACGTATGTATTTACCACAATACGTATCGTATACGTACCTACACTCCTATAGTTGTGGTGCGTGCAGCGTGCGTGTTTCATAATCACTCATTTAAATTGTGGGACTTATGATATGTAAAGTGAAAAGTAAGAGAGATATAGAAAAAAAAAAATAATGGGACCTATGATACGTAAAATAAAATATCAAATATTATAAAAATCAGATTCATGATATAAGCATAATGTTTTCCACCTAAATTTTTTATTTTTAATTTTTTTTCTCTCATTGACCCCACAATTTTTTTATCTATCTCTCTCTTACTTTAATTTAATTATTAAAAAATTTAAAAACTAAATAAAAAAATTACTCATCTAAATGCAGCAAATTTTTGAGTGACTATAAATTAGAACATATAGTTCAATTTAAAATAAATTTATTAAAAAATTAAAATAATCTTTTAAAATAAAAATTTTCATACATTTATTAAATCAAGTGTACATCAGTTTACTATTTTAAAATATTTTTGTATTTTAAATTTGAAGATTTTAATTACTCTATGAATATTATAAAATATTGAAAATTCAACTCAAAAATGGTTATTCCTGTATAAGGTAAAGTCAAAGAACTATGCGTTAATAATGTTCAGAAATTTTCAAATATAACTGTAAATAGTTTATCAAATATCTAATCAAATAAATAAAGATTTATCTAATCAACTCATTTCTTAAATTTTATATCGAGCTAAAATATAAGGATTCATGTGATCACTCCCTAGCTCCCAATTAGAAGGACGTTATTCCACTTTTTGCTGCGCTGTCTCCCCTCGTAGAAAGAGTAATTTTTTTTATTTTTTTTTTTATTATCTGGAGAAATATCGATGATACCCCCGGAACTACCTATCAAAATTTCAAGTGTACCCTTTATTTGCAGGATATAATTTATCTCATTCTTAATAGAGTCATGTTGATATATTAATGTTGAGTGTTTTAAGATCAGTAATTACGATTATCAAATATATAATTATTTACAAAATTAAATTAAAAAATTGTCATCATTATCATTTTCAATACAAAAACTTTCGTATAGCCTATCCATTAATGAAATCGTAGTTACATATTATATCTTAGCGAGTTTTCTTTAGCAAATTTAATTTTATTTGCTTGTATTTTTTTAAAATTATACAAAAAAATATTTATTATGAAAAGAAAAATGAAAAAATAATTTTAACGATGGGAGGGTGGATAATATTAAAAATTCTAAACACGGACAAGCCAAAAAATCAGTTAAACTCATGCTAAATTTTCTACAAATATGTCGAACAATGGTTATATTATATTGAACTCTAACATTAAGTGTTCATCTTAATCAGAAATTTAGACATTATGGACTGATTCTACCTAGCTAGCTACTAGGACCCCAAATTTAAAATTAAAAAAAATTAATTTAAATTTCCATCTTAACATCTATAGTATATGATCAAGATGCTTTTGCACTGTTCATTCAATCAAATTAAAAAATTCCATCAATCAAGTGGAAATACGATGGACAATTACTAGTAAACTACAACATTCAAGTTTGTGCCAATTCAGATATCAGCAGGGGGCAATGGCTGAATTACCTTCTGTAACAATGGCTGTATTAGACAGTGTGTGGACATGAAATGAAACTGCATGTACGGCCACAGCGGTTGTGGGAACTGAGCTGAGCTGTTGGAGTGGATTGGGTCAACAGACACGTAGCAGCTATTTTAATGCATGGCATGTCCACACGCCACCGCAGCAATATTCGAAACTTCGCCCTATAACCGTCGTCCAACGCGGTTGGAAGTGGGAATTCGAAAACGCAAAACGAATCCTGCGTGGTGCTATAAAAGTTATTCTATAAAAATATAATTTTTGAAAATAATTTCTTTTAAAAATAACTTTTAAGATTTAAATTAATAATATTTAATTATTATATAACAAAATAGATTATACAAAACAATTGTAAATTTTACTTTTCATGTAACAAATAATTTAATTACTAATATGCATAAATAGTGAGGTTATAATAGTAAATCATATTAAATATATAAAATTAAAATTACTTCTAACAAAAACAGGTTAATTGTTGGAAAAAAAAAATGGGTGTCAACCCATTTTGGAACCATTTTAAAAGTGGATCTCGTCACTTCAATAGGATGGGTCCGAGT
>JAOWAN010080517.1:0-10532 GCA_028566635.1 Lobelia cardinalis
TTTTCTTAAACTTAGTTTTTTGATTTCTTACTAATGAATATACTTCAGAATCATCTTGTTGTTTTAATGGGTCTTTTGAATCTCAACCTTCTTTTACAGATTATTAGAGTTTTTTTGCTTTTCTTTGTTTTTGTTTTCCTCTATGTTGGCTTATTGGACGAAGGCAGTGCCCTTTAAGAATGCAGCAGAGTTACCTAAGCTTCCTCTTCAGGGAGGAAGTTCAGTGGTGAGTAGGGATAACAGTGCTAGTTCAAGTGGAACAAGACGGTATTGAGAATCGGCTAGAATATCTTCGATGTTGTCTGGTAAGGCAGTTCGCTAGTTATGTGGGTTCGGATTCGGATTCGGATTCGGAGGTCGCTTCTTGGGTTACGAAGGCTTGGAAGACAGTAGTACCTGTATTGGTCTGTCGGTTACCAGAATTCAAGTTGTTGTTTATACTACCTTCTCCGCGAGAAGTTGATCGTGTTTTTAAGGGTGGCATCAAGCACAAGGACGGAGTACCTTTGTCTGTTCATCGTTGGGCGCAGTGTTGTCAAATGGCGGCCATGCCGGCGCTATGGCGTGGTGGAGGTCTGCCATGATAAGTATGTGGCGTGGCGGTATTCGCATAGCGGCCGCCATATGCATGGCGGATGGTGTTGCCATGGCGATATTTTATTACCTACGGCAGTGTTTGGTTCTCAAACAAAAAAACTGTAAATGAGCCTCTTGACCCGACCCGTGCCCGGTTTTAATCTTCCAGCAAACCTATTATTTTAAGCATTAGCCTCTATTAAACCTAATTTTATATTATAAGCAGCCTCTACTTCATTCTTTCTCATTCAAGCGATGCTGCTCTCCAACATTCATCCCGCCCTCCTTAAGCTCACTCACTCTAATGAGAGGAATCTTGATCAATGAAAGATCAAAACCCCTTTCAAGTGCAAAAACCCTAGAAACGTTAAAATTGGTAAGGTAAGAATGGATGGCTAATCAACCCAACAATCGTAATTGATTGAAGAACCGAAGAGATTTAAAAGATGAGTGCTTTTAAACCCCTAAATCGTACTTGGTTTACGAACCTAAAAGGTGAATTACTTGTTTAAGTAAAATAACAAAAACAACAATTCAAGAATACCAAAATTCTTTGTAGAGAATTCGGCTAAGAAGCAAGCAAATTGCTCAAACTTTTAATTAAACATCAAAATTGATTTTAATTTATTACAATACAAGCCTTTATATAGGCATAAATCTTGAAATCCTGAATCAACTATGAAAAAGGAAAACTATTAAATAGGAAATCCTAATAAAAAAAGAAAACAAATACAATTCAAACTAGGAACCAATTAACAACTTAACTAGGAAATCAAATAGGAAACTAACTATATAAGAATCGACTAGAAATGGAAATAGGTTACCTAGTTGGAAAAGAAAAACATGATGTTGTCTGCTGCCAAACACGCCGACCATGATATTGGTCGCTGCCTAGCATGCCGAGCAAACATGTTGTTGTCTTCCTATTCCACACCTTCTGTCATCTCGCCAACTGCTCACTTGTCGACCAGACACAATAAGATCAACTTTCCATCTTCCTCGCGGCGACCATCCTCCCAACCGTAACTCGCCACTAGCTGAGTAAACCCATTTAATAGCTTCTTGGCTTTAGATCTCGTAACCGGTCCTCGCATTGTTGGTGTGCTCGCGGTCGACCGAGGCGACCACTCATCACACTCTCCGGCGGATACTGGCGGCTCGTCTCCGTCAACCCTCGTCAAGTGAGCCTTTGTTTTTTTCGTTTTTATTCCTCCAGATTTTATTTCCTTGACCATTTTCCTTTTTTCTTCATGTTTTTAGACCATGTTTTTATTTCCCTCTTCTCTCTTTTTATATTCAGTTTTAAGTTATTCCCTCCTCTCGTCCTTAACTGCTTAATGGAGAAGATCATTGTGCAGTCTTCTCTTTGGGCTAGGAGTTTTGGTGTTTTCTGATGCTTGACATTGGGCGATTTGTTTAGAGATTGGAAAGCTGCTGTGTAATTCGTGTATTTGTTGTTTTTCATTTTTGGTGGATTTTTTGTCCGCCAATTTTGTTTATTCTTCTCTTATCAATGACATTTCTTCTTTTATTTAAAAAAAAAAAAAAACAGAACGAAGTTAAGCCAACATATGGTTGGGGAATAGTTAGTCTTACAAACCACTTGATCAATTTTTCTTGCATTTATGTACTTGTACTTTCTCTTATTTCTCTTTAACTTCAAAATGTTGTTTATTTTGTCCTTTTACTTTTACTAATCAATTATAGTCATATAACACAAGTATATTTTTGAAAGAAAAATGATATTCATTTAGAAATATACTATAATATTTTTAGGACAACCTTTGATATCTGCTTGATTAGATAGGAGGGTTTTGGCAAGGGTAAGGATGCAGGTTCTTGTGGGATCTTGCTGAGATCCGCAGTGTTCCGTTTGTTATGGAACATTTGGACACAGAAATTCCCGGATCTTTAGAGACCATGAGTTATCAACTTCCATTCTTTTGGGGAAGATCTCTTTTCAGGCCTCTATTTGGGTGTAGTTTTTGGGAGCTTTTACAAGCTTGCCTTTAGTGGACTTGGTAGGGATCGGAAAGCTGCTCTTTGCTCATTGTAACTTTAGCTTGGATGCATTTTTGTTTTTAGCTGTCTTGGCTTTTGATATTTTTGGTGGATCTCTAGTCCACCTCTTCATTCTATCCTCTTCTTTCCAGTAAGATTTCCTTTTTTCTATCATAAAAAAAAAACTTTTAGGACGAAGGATACCTGTACTCCTACCTTAGTTTTGGATTCTTTTTATATAGAAATGGAACAATGCCACACCCGATCCTCGGAAAGGCAGCTACCTGCACCCGATTCTTTCATTCGGGTTCGAGTGACAGCCTAAAATTAACGGTCTTTACGTGAGTAATTTTTCTCACTTTTGTTTTTGTTTTCTAGAGATTAACGTTTATTCTGGCCAACAATGTAACATTCCCAACCGTTGCCACTTAAATGTTCGAGCCTAGTGCAGTAGTCTTGATTCAGGTTGTGAAGGGGTAGATGTGATGGTCATACTCTCCTTTATCATGTTGTCAAATCCTTCTTAATAGAATTAGGTTGTGTGTTTATGTGTGTAGTAAGTGCGATTGGATAGGGAATTGATGAGATCCGAGAAGAATCTGATTACTCTTGTCCTACATATTTCATCCCATAGCATAGTCAAGTCCTTGCTCTGACAAGATACAGAGCGGAAATATGAAAATGATTTGATTATTTACGGATTTGTTGTTAACAGTTGGGTTGTTGTACCAAATCTTGTTGGCATTTAAAAGAAGAGTGTATTTGTGAGACAGTAGATACTAATGCCTTAAAAATACTCCTATTGTACCTACAAAAGAGTCAACTTTCCTTTTAAAAGTCAACATGAGACCCCACTTAACATAGTTTATTCCATTGGAGCTGATAATGTGCCAGTCGCTAAGATTATAGTGCAAATGCGATAATATCATTTTTTTTTTTCAGTTTTGTAACAATATGAGCTCCTTTATACATCTTTGTTTAAAGAATACCTAACTTGATCAACAAGAGTCGAAAGACTCGAAAAGCAGATACATTGCATAAAATCGAACGAGTAATGTTTATTGTCAAGCGACAGTTACATCGAGTATATGCACAAACATGTATATGCCTGGATCTTTTGATAAAAAACTGGCTATACATTGACTGAAAACTCTGCCTTTGATCGATATTTCCTCATGTCTTTTTCCTAGCCAACTCTATGTACAGTAGAAGGTGAAATATTTTTCTCCCTCCATCACTTCAAGAGATACACTTTGAATGTACACGGAAATTAAGAAATAAGTTGAAAACTACCAATTATCTTAAATGTCCTCTTACATGAGGCCCACAATTATTCTTTGCAAAAAGTGGGGGCAATCTTGTCAAATAAAAAAGGTTTAAAAGAAAATGTAACTCTTCATGTGGGACAACCCATAAAGGAAAGTGGATCTCTTGAAGTGGGACTGAGGGAGTAATAAATTAAAGTGAGTTACGATTTTAAAGTAATTAATCTATGTTTTTTTACAGGCTGTTCTCGGTGGTGAGGTCGAGGTACCAACTTTGTCTGGAAAGACAAAAATCAAAGTGAGTGATGTTTTGAAGTTTATCCATGATGATTTTAATTCAAAGCTGGCCTCATTCTTTCTCCTATCCGCACACTTTAGAGTAGTCTGTTGGAATGATCTCATTTCTGATGAGTGTTTTTGATCTTCTATGTTATTTCAAGGACTTCTTTGGTTATTTTCATAGGCTGTTTCCTGAAGTTGTGTATATATTATCTGATGCTGATGTTTAATTGCATTAACTAAAACTCAGTTTTGGTAAAATCTAAGTCGTGAAGAACAATCTTGTGTCAACAATCATGGTTAGGTCCTGAAATCTAATCCCTACTGAAAGGATGCCTTAAGGCTGCTTCTAAAGAAGTTTGTTTAGTAAAGATGGACTATAGATTTGATTGAATTGATGGGCCAACAAGGTGCAAGTTTTTAGCCTGACCTGTGGTAATCACTAGATTTTGTGCATAACTCTAGCTGTCCTCCGCCCAGATAGAAGCCAGAAAACAGTAGATATTCATGCTTATTATTGCTATATATGACTTGCTGCTGTAGTGATCTGCAGGATTTTACCCGCTTTAAATTCTTTTCTCTGTTTTGGTCATCCCTGCGTTCCTTTACAAATGAAATCTTAATATTAGTTTCAAGTTCCAACATGATCCTGTTTGCTTCCCTTTCCTAATTATGTTATGTTTCTTAACTTGATGCTTTGTTGGCTCCAAATTGGTGTGTTCATTTCCAATTTATGGTCACTGTTGACCAGTTGCGTCCCCTTTTCATTGTTGTGTATTTGATTTCTTTAGATACCTAAGGGGGTTCAGCATGGACAACTTAAGATATTAAGAGGCAAAGGTATAATGAACTGCATCTTTCATACTACTAAAATTAACAATCTTCCCTCTTCCATCCTCCCCCTTCGACCTTCTATTTTGACTATGAGCTATGGCAGGCTTGCAAAAAAATGGTTTTTTCGTAGACCATGGGGATCAGTATGTGCGCTTCCGCATCAAATTCCCAACGTAAGCATTTTATTTACCCTTAGCTAGAGATTTTTATAAAGACATCTTAGAATCGCACGCATCTACGTACTTCAGCTTTAGATTGATTAATGTATATTGCACATGATTCCTTGCATCTTTTTGGAGTTGTTCTCTTTCATATAGTTGATTATTGTAAAACAGTCTATATTTATTGGATGTCTCTGGAACCAAATATTTGAATACACTTTCTATAGGCTCTTCTTCTGCTCATTACATTTGTAACTAGGAATGAGATGCACCCATGGGTGAAAATATCCACATGTGCGGTATTATCCTGTGATGTATCCATATTTTTGCAGTATGTTATGATATATCCATTGATATGCTCCTAATCATGGTTGCAATGTCTTCCCCCTCCCCTTGTTATTATAAATCTTGGATGCACCAGTCTTACATGACCTGATTGTTTCACCTTTGCTAGGTGCTTTATCTATTGCCTGTATTCTCTCCTCCCCCCCCTCCCGCTTCAGTCACTAGCATTTTTTCAACTTTCTTCTGATTGGCATGTTACCTAGCAATCTATGCATGGTCGATGTTAATATAATTAATACACTTATGTTTGCCTGACCTGTGCGTTGATGTTGATATGGATTTAATTTCATGTCTAATTTTTGGAACGATCAGACTACTCTGATCTATAATGGACTACATGTCCAAAGAAGGGAGCCTGGATATCTGACCCAAACTAAAGAATGGTTCACTAGAATAGTCGTCTTAGATGTCATGCAAGTTTGCCTTGCCAATGTTTGGTTATATAGTCTTCTAGTCATTTTTTGGTTATATAGTCTTCTAGTCATTTTTAGGTTTTTCTTTGTTTTTTCAAAATCTCTCTTCTGTTCGATAACCTAGTAGCTCACTTATATGCCATATCAAAAAAACTACTCCCTCCTTCCCAGTAAATTAGTCTGACTTTCCTTATTGGTGTGTCTCAAAAAAGTAGTCCCACTTCTGTAAAAGTTTAAACTTAATGAAATATCAAGAAAATATATAAAAAGATAATTAAAGGAGCTTGATATCAAATGAGATTATTTTGTTTGGGAATAAAGGAGTATGATTATAAACCTTAGTGCAATTTAGAGGAAATATTTGGTGGCTTGGGATGTTGTGAAGAGACCCAAGGAAGAAGGGGGGGGGGGGAGGGGTTTAGGGATCGGGAATGTGGTCTTTAGGAATATTTCCCTTATTGGCTAATGGTTATGGCGGTTTCCTTTAGAACCTCATTCTCTCTGGTATGGAGTTATTCGTCGCGAAGTTGGGTGCGTATCAGAACGGCTGGGATGCATCTATTTGTTCTTCCCTCACATATGCCTGCCTATGGAAGTTCATTCATAAATACTATCGCCTTTTCAGTCCCCATACTCGATATGTGGTCTGGGATAGGAGACAGAGTTTGAATTGGAAGAATCATTGATTGGGGGAATTTCCTCTTGGGACTTCTTTCCCTCATTTATTTCATCTTTTAATGCTTTTATTTTGTCATTCTTGGTTAGGGAGGGGGGTCGTTTCTCTTGGGATTTCCATTTTCCGAAGAACCCTGATGACGGTGAGTCCATTGAAGCTACAAATTTGCTTGATCAATTATCTTCCTTCTACTTGTGTGATCTTCCAGATCATCGATCTTAACTTCTAGAATCTTCAGGTCTTTATTTCGTCAAATCTTTCATAAATTCTTTATTCATCCTCATTCATATTGATTTTTCTTTTCACCCTTTTATTTGGAAGTCCAAGGTTCCACCTATGTACAAGGTTTTTGCTTGGTCAATTGCTCTGAATAATTTGAACACCAATGATTGGAGGCAACGACGTCACCCGGACAAGGCTTTATCTTCAGATGTGTGTGTTATGTGTTTGAGGAGTAGTGAGACTCATGATCACTTGTTCCTTCATTGCTCCGTGGTGCAGCGTCTGTCGAGTTCCTTGGTTGCGGCAAGAGGGGAATATTGTAGTTTCCCTCGGATTATTTGGGATATGTATTTGATCAGATACGAGGGTTTGGGTAGGGCTAAGGATGCTACAATCCTGTGGAGTTGTGCAGTGTTTTAAGTTTACTTTGGAACATTTGGATGGAGAGGAATTCCCGGATCTTTAGGGATCTTGAGTTATCATCTTCCATTCTTTGGGAGAAGATTTTGTTTGCATGCCTCTCTAGGGGCGAAGTTTGGGAGCTTTTACCAGCTTGCCTTTGGTAGATTTGGCTAGGGATTGGAGAGCCGCTTTGTGTTTGATACAGATTTTTCTTATAGCTTTAGATTGGATTTATTTTCGTTTTTAGCCGTCTAGGCTTTTGATGTTTTTGGTGGATCTCTAGTCAACTTCATTATATTAGCATTTTCTTTCTAATAATTTTTTTTCCTATCAAAAAAAGAAACAACAATATCTCTGAGTTTGACTTGTAAAATGGGCCTTTGTATATAATAGGTGGAGATCGTGCTATTTATGTTTCATCTTTAGTATTTGCTCTTATTTTGTCTTTACAATAGTATTTTGTCGTTTTTTAAAGAGCCATACATCATTAATTCACATTACGTATGGTTCTTGTTATCACAAGAAAATTATTGTTCCATTTGTTCCAAAGTAAGTGTCCACGATTCTTTTTCAGGATGTTCCAGAATAAGTTTGTGCACATTGAAAAATCTCTGGTTTTTGGAGGTTAAAGAAAAAAGTGTAGCCAAAATTTCAAGTGGATCCAAACACAAACAGGGTACTTAATGTGGAATGGAGAGAGTATATAAGGGATATATTGCCAAATTGATGGACCTAACTGAACCAATTAGAGTCTGTAATTCACTTGCAAGAATGTGGGTATCCTTCCTGATTTTAAAGTGCACATTGAAAAATCTCTGGTTTTTGGAGGTTAAAGAAAAAAGTGTAGCCAAAATTTCAAGTGGACCCAAACACAAACAGGGTACTTAATGTGGAACGGAGAGAGTATAAAAGGGATATATTGCCAAATTGATGGACCTAACTGAACCAATTAGAGTCTGTAATTCACTTGCAAGAATGTGGGTATCCTTCCTGATTTTAAAACAAGTATTTTAAGCAAAATAATCGCATCTCCTGACGACTATTTATGGGTGCTTATGAACCTTTGATGATGTGGGGACTAAAAACACTAGCTGTTCTTCAACCAATTAAGCGTTTATGTAACTACTTTTCAAAGTGAAAGAGCAGAAGGTCAACAGTTCAGATATATTGGTTTCTGCCTTTCTGGGGGTGCTCCTAACCTTGTCAGAATTTTGGTTGCAGTTTCATTACAACATGAGCATATCCTTAGTGAAATTTGCACAACTAGCACCTTCTCCGGTCCTTTCCCTCTTGAGGACAATCTTTTTTGTTTCTTGCTTTATTCTACAGTGTTGTTAGTGAACGCCAACGTTCAATTTTGGAGGAATTTGCTAAGGAGGAAATTGAGCAGGGTGATAACATGTCTACCGTTGGAAACTGGTGAGTGTTTATATTTTGCCGCATAGCCATAGGATACTCTCCCCCCCCCCCCATCCTTCCTTTTAGGAATGCTTTCAGAAACTGGCCGACACATTATAGTAGGCGTCTTTTTATGTTCTTTTATGGCCTTGTAGAGAAAGTTGATAGCTAGGATTTGAGCGTCTGTCTGAACACATGATCTTTGTCATAAAAAGTGCTCAAATTGGACTAGTTTTTATCCTGGCATCGTTAGCTCTTTATGATGAATATCTGGAAATGCTTAACAGGCTTTATCAGCAGCTATCTACTGGTTGAACTTACAGGTTGCAGCAAATTCGTGAACACCTTTCGGGCCCAAAATTTATCATTGAATTCTCCATCCTCATGTTGATTCTGCTGTTTCTGAACAAAGTCCTCGCATGAGGGTGGTGCTTTAAAGATATTGCAGCTTCATCATAGTCGGCAGGAATATCACCTGCTTCGAATTCTTTTCTTCATGCAGATGAAGTTCTGTTATTGAAGTGTAGATGGGAGACATGGTTGCTCTTAGCTTGCTCTGCTTTCAGAAGAAATCTACAATTGGAGTCATCTTGCTTTTGGGTAGATAAAATTGCTGAGCCTTACATATTGGGTTATTGATGTACATAGTTATTTAAATTTTTTACTCGATAAAGTTTAGGGCGTCAAGCTTCTTCGATCTTGTACCCATTCTTTTTACTCTATGAACTTGCAAATTTTCAATGAGACATATTGAGTTTTGGACGGTTGGTTATTTAATTTATTTATTTATTTTTGTGTGTGATTTTAGAAAATTATGGATTATGAAAAAGTTGGTTTTTTATAGTGTTTTGTATATTTTTGAAATACCTAAAATACCCTTGTGAGAGAAAGGAGAGGAGAGAAAAAATATATTATGAAAAGAAAAAGGAGAGAGAAGAGAGAAAAATTGTATTGAGAAGAAAAAGTAGCAGGTCATAGACCAATATTGGCAATTCTGAGGAGAGATGAAAGATTGATGATTTATATGATAGATTTAACATTTGATCGAGTAAAATGGTGAAAAATAACTCCTATCGCAAGTGTGAGATTGTGATTAAAAACTGTTGTTATTATGGTTGATAGTTTACTTAATATTCCTCTAGACATATTACTTTTTACCCCGCTTCTGGTTACCACCTTCATGATTTGAGGCAATGGTGTTTTATGGTGCATGAGTCCAAATTATTTAGCACAGGCCGTTCTCATGTTGTGATTTTGTAAGCTCTGTGTTAAATCTTAAAATTACTTTTTGTTCAATTCCTTTTTTTTTTTTTTTTTAAATTATTAAATTAAAATTTTATATTTCTTTCATTTAAAATGATTGTCTTCAGCTAAATTGCAACTCTTTTTTTCCCTTATGCTTTCTTCAAAACACTTGTCCAGGTGCCTTGTGCTTTTTTGCTTCACTTGTTCGTAGGATCAAGCATGCACACACACACACACACACACACACACACACGAAGGAGTACTTCTTCATTACTTTGTACTTCGCTACCTACTTACCCACCTCCCTACTAGTATTTTGATGGTCCGTCTCTTCCTGTTTTTCGTTTCTTATACTTCTTATTTTCCATCTCTCCTTCTCATTGTCAAATGAAATCTAATTTCACTTTCGTACCACTGATCGCATTTTGGTTTACTAGGGTGTTATTTGTTTATTTTAAGTGCTTAATGCTGAAGTATAAAAACAAGTCTGAATGTGTATGAAGAATTAAGATGCAGCATCTGAAAGCTGAATCAGTTAAATTATTTGTTTACTAATCTGAATGAATTGTCTGAATACTATCTTTTGACCATTTTAACCCTCTAATAAAGATTGTTTATTGTTTATAAGTACTAAATAGCGATATGAGCATATTCTCATTTTGAATAGAATGATTAAGGTAAATAAAAATTATAATAGATTTAATATTCATACTAA
>JAOWAN010080538.1:0-10531 GCA_028566635.1 Lobelia cardinalis
CGTTTATTGCTTGTTAATTTGAGTTGTGTGTTCTTGAATTGGGATTGACAACCCTAATTTCTTGACGCGTAATCGCCGTCCAATTTAGTTATTTAATTACTATTAGTTTATCTATTGTTATTAGGATCTCAAGATTGACAACCTTGAATTCGTATAGCAGTGTTAGTTTTAATTTGTTTATTTAAACCATCATCCTATTTTGCATGATTAGATTAAGATTGAAATCGATTATCCAGTACTTAGTGAGTTTTGATTCATCCGTCTCTGTAGGTTCGACTCGATTTATCATTATATTACTTGTGTGACCGTGTTCTCTTGCGCGTTGTTTTTCGTAATAGAAAATCTCTCATCAACATTCTTTGATCATACAAGGACGAGTAAGGCACACGGCAGCTAACAGAATGATAAGCTGCACCATTCACCCTGTACGACCTAAGGACTACTGCACTAGTCCAGCCTACAATGGAGGAGAAGGACAAATAATCCAATAGTGAATGATGAGTTGTTTTCTTGTTTTCCAAGTAGAGTAAAATAGGATAGGATTTCATTTTTTCCAAAAGGCTCAGCTTGGTTCTTAGCCATTGTTGTTCCTGTTTTGTTCTTCCGTTCTATTAGTGAATTTATCTTCAATCAAAGTTAGTTTAGTTGAGTTCTTCTCTTTCTCTCCATTATTACTGTGTTGTTAGAGTGAGTTTTGATCCCTGCACAAGCTGTGACATGCTTCTAACCATTCACTGTCTATACTCTCTCTCTCTATCTCTCGCCGCTCTCACAATCACTCATACTGCCTACCATCGTATCTCACCTCCGAGCTCGCTGGTGGACTCGTCATCTCTGCCATGTACGTGTTCTACCTATGTGTTTCTTTCTTTCCTGTCTTTCTCTCTCTCTCTCTCACAATTTCGATCTAGGGTTCGCTCCGGCAGCTCTTCCACCAGCACGTCGATGTCACCGCCCCTTCATCTTTTACTGCGTCGTTGTTTGCGAGTATCTGGTTAGTCAGGTATTAGTTCCTGTTAGACTTCCTCCTCTCATTTTAATTTGTGGCAAATTTTGGGTTTCTACTTATTTGGGGATTATTTTGATGGGAAACAAAGATGTTAATTTGAAGTGTTTAGCTTCAACGTAGGTGTGAGATTGAAAACTTAAGGAATTCGTGGGCTCTTATTACTGATGCTATCTTTCCCTTCATGAAGTGGTTGTTATTTTACATTCTTTAATGTGGAATTTTTGCCACCAGATGTGAGAACCCCCTTTCGTGCCCCAAGGATTTAAAATCTTTTGTTTTGGAATTTGACTTGTTGATTTTTCTTGGATGAACAACATGTGTTATTGGGCACATACAATGAGAACTTTGGTACGATGCGGGTTTCTCTTTAGTGACCACTCAACTTGTTTGAAAAATTGAGAGTTGCCACCTCCGTTTGTATTTTAAGATTTCGGAAGCACAAGCCTTTTAAATGCAAGAGATTGTAGGTCCGGGGGCTAGGTTACGAATCGGGAAGGGGTTAGGCACTCAATTCGCCCTTTCGATCTCTTAATAATGTTCTAGCATGCATGTCTCCTATTGGTTGGTCAATTGATTGGTTGGTTGCTTACATGGGATTCAAGAAGGATGCAAAAAGAGGTGAGCATGATCTCATCATCATTCATTTACATTTTAGTCATGCAAGGGGAAAGAATATACCTTTTGTTCATGTGAAAAGAAAAAAGAGTATTTACATTTTTATGCACGAAAATACATTTAGTTATGTATTTGAAAGAAAAAGACTCACACTTTAATCATGTAAATTTAGAGAAGAATTTACATTTTAGTTATGTAAATAGGGGAATGTTTATGTATTTTATGCAAGGAAAACTTAGGAGTAAGAATCCTTCTTTGTAATCCTTTAAGTACTACTATTCAAGTCATGGAAAGACTTTGGAAATAATACTATCATTTGTAGGATATGTTATGAGGACAAGAATGCTTGAAAAACTAGTATTTGCAAGAAATATGTATTTTTTGGGTTTTAAAGAAATGTCTATTATCACTAGATTAAGATTGGCTCTTAGTGTGTTCATTCCAAGACTCCAAGAAAAGAAGTGAATCTTTGTGAGATTCATGAACACATGCATTCCTTCATCTTTAGGTACTTTAATGGTCATTTAGAAGAAAAAAGATGAAGAAAAAAGATTTAATTACAACCCAAAGATGGGAAATTAATCTCACACTTTGAGGATCACAACTTGTATGTACAAGAAATTAAAAAACTCGTATGTAATTCAAAGATGGGCTTTTAAACCCACACCTTGAAGATCCATTTGCATAATGTGCATAAATATATATATATATATATATGTAGTAATATTTATAAATCAACTCAAGGAGTAACATTTGTAATCTCACTTCTTAAGTACTACACATTATGTGCATAATATATAATAGTGTATACACACATATATATATATATATATATATATAAAGCATTGTAAATGAATGTAAAGATATTATCAAATCACAAGAGTGAGGACTACACATAATGTGTTATAATATATAGTATGTATATATATAAGCTTAGAACAACTCACAAGAGTGATGACTACACATTATGTGCTATAATTTAATATATATAGTATATACATATATAGAATTGAAAGACTTAGATCAACTCACAAGAAAGAGATTTATAATCCCAAACTAGGAGGACTTGCACATTATGTGCTATATAGTATATAGTATATGTATAAGCAATAAATGAACAAATATTAAAGGGAGACTTAGCTCCAAGAACAAGTACATATCATATTAAGAATGTACACATATTCTCCATTTGATTTGTCACCAAGTGGAGGTTCAAGAAATTTACATGAAGATCAAAAAAGAGAGATGAACATTTACAAGATAAAATGTAATAAGTGAACTCACCTACTCCCAAGAGGTTTGGATAAGATGAATACTCCTTTGTTTGGGTGATTAGAGTTAAAGATGGAAGAAGGAAGTAAAGAAGCTCAACTTAATGAACTCTTTTTAATGCCTTCTAACTCTTAGTACTCTTGAAGATAATGTTTGTCTTTATGTGGGTTTAGAACTATTAAGTTCTTGGGTGGATCATTTTAATGGAGGAGAGAGAGTAGGATGATTGATGAGAGAGAGTGGCTTCTTTCTTAATGGGTAAGTGATCAAGTGTAAAAGAGATGATTTTAGGGAGTAATGGTGTAGAAAAAGGATTTTTTGTGAGCTAATGAAAGGTTCAAGGATGAATGAGAGAGTCCCCTTCATGATAGAAATGAGGGGGTATTTATAGGTGGGAAGGAAGTATCAAGCCTTCTTTGAGGCCCCAAAATGTCCAAAATACCCTTGGAAGGTAACATGAGTTTTACCCTTTTGCCCTTTATGAAAAAGGTCAAAAATCCAGAAACAGTTCATCTGGGCCGAAACGCCCCCAAATGGACTCGGACCAGCCCAGATGCTCAATCCGGATTTTTGACCCTTTTTTAAGCCAAAAGTTGATACAACTTATTGTCCAATGTGCCTAAGTGTTAATGATTACATTCCTTAATTGAATATTGCTTATCAAGGTTTTTTTACTCTTCTTCCATTCTTGGCAAGCACTTGTCTCCTACTTGGGAGCTTGATAAGATGATCATTTTGTGAGAGAAAGTCTTCTCTTTTGTCTTTTCTCCCATTCATCCTACAAAAATAAAATGTTACACCACATTAGTAATGTAAAAATGCAACATCTGAGTATGTACATTTATTTAATGCTAGTAACATAATTATTAATGTTACTTACACTTCTTTTATTTATTAAAACTCTCTAGTAACAATGTTTTATTTACTAGTGTCAAAAATGGGGTGTCTACACCTGATAAATAAGGGCACACTGATACAATTTAGTATGCATGTGGCTCACTCATGAACTACCATCTATGACGGTTTATGCTATTATGAAGCGGTAGAGTCAATTTGTCCATTTCATTTGTTTTTTCTAAATATTTTACGGAATTCAGAATACTTTAAGTGGGTTTTGAATTTATAAGGTATATATGAGTTACCTATATATAATTAAATTGATCTATGATTTGGAGTTCATGAAATATTTGGCTTCATATACGTTGTGTGCAAAGATCTACACTGTTCATCCCAAAAAATAATTCGCCTTTGCTTCCTTATTTTTTCTGTCCCAAATATTTGGCTTTATTGCTTTAGGAAATGAATTTGGCACTAGAATGGGCAGTTTGGGATTAGCATAGTTGAATCTTTGAACTCTATTCATCATCAATGTTTAGCCTACTCTATTGAATTGTTTGTGATGTTAAACAGGTTTCAAATAAAAGAATGTCCAAAGATAGGAGTTGGGTTTTGCTAGATGATCATCGTGAAGAACAATTTCGGCAGGGTTGAGTGGAGTTTTTAGACTATGCTTATAATAAGACGGCTATCAATGATAAAATAAAGTGCCCTTGTAGGGATTGTCGGTGTCACAAAATAGGGGATTGTCGGTGTCACAAAATAGGGGATCGTGAACTTGTTCATAAACATTTACTTTGGAGGGGTTGGGATAAAGTTTATGGTCATGACCGATGGAGGTTTCATAGCGAGTCTGAGGAAGATTACCGTAATGTGACTTCTATTAGTGAAATGATAGAAATGGATGTGCTTGTAAATGAATATGGTGGTTCAAGCACACATGTTGGTGATGACATGAATGATTTTTTGCATACATTTCTATAGTCCCCTCGTAATGACTAATCCCATTAAGACCTTAAACCAGAAATGGATGATTTTCGTAAAGTGATTGATGAGTGGTGTGTCCCGTTATACGAAGGATGTAAAGATCAGTCCAAGCTTTCATTTGTGATTGACCTAAATCAAATCTCTTCAAAAGATGAGCGTTAAGACATTCTCTGAGACACTCCAGTTAATGAAAAAGATTCCTTCTCTAAACATTTCTGAATCTTTCTATGAAGTTAAGAAGATTATTGGAAAACTAGGGTGCAGTTATGTCAAAATAGATGCATGTGAGAATGATTGCATGTTGTTTTGGAAGGATGACAAAGACTTAAATACATGTAAAGTGTGTAATGCATCAAGTTGGAAGACTTAGGTAGAAAATCATGCGAGTTCTTCAACACCTCATCGTAAACCAATACCTAATTAGGTTTTGAGACATTTCCCATTGATTCCAAGGCTCAAGAGGTTATTTAAATGTATGAAAACAACGATGAACATGAGATGGCATGATGAGAAGTGGTGTGATGATGGCATTTTAAGGCACCCTGCTGATTCTGATGCATGGAAGGAGTTTGACAAGAAGCATCCATCATTCTCTGACCACCCTCGAAATGTTAGACTTGGTTTGGCTACAGATGGTTTTAATCCATTTGGAAACATGAGTAGCAAGCATAGCTCATGGCGTGTCATTGTGATGGTTTACAACTTGCCACCAGATATGTGTATGCAACGTTCTGAGATTATGATGCCCTTGCTTATTTCTAGAGATAAAGGACCCAAAGATGATGTCCTTGCTTATTTCTGGACCTAAAGGACCTTGTTTATTTGCAGCCATTGATAGAAGAGTTGAAATTTTTGTGGGCAGGCGGGATAAGAACTTTTGATTCTTTAAGAAAGGAATACTTCGATATGCGAGCGGCCCTAATTTGGACTATCAATGACTCTCCTGCACTTGGTAACTTATCGGGGTGGAGCACAAGCGCGATTATCTTGCTTGCCCCAATTGTGCTGAAGATATTGTTTCCAAACGATTGTACAAATCAAACAAACAATGTTTTATGGGAAGGAAGGGGCACTACCTCTACCCTCATGTGACGAGGTTTTATCAAGGACGGAGGGCATCAATGTCACATTTGGGGAAGGCGAACCATTCCATAGAGATTCACAATGGAGGAAGAGAAGCATTTTTTTTAATTGCCATAATGGAAGGACTTGCTTATGCGTCATAATTTGGATGTCAAGCATATTGAAATGAATATAGGAGAGTTGATACTGAAGAGGCTTTTGAATATTCTTAGCAAGGGTAATGGTTTTGACAATGCTAAAGAAGACATTAAAAAGATTAAAAAGCCACCATTAGGCAAGTCCGGCCCACGATTTCCGAATCTAGTTGCGAAATTGGGCAAGTGTCACAAGATGTCAGCCCTTTCAAAGAAGGGTGCTTATGATGTTATAGCAAGTATTAAAGTTCCTAATGGCTATGCATCTAATATAGCACGCAGAGTCAATGAAGATAAAATTTCACGATTGAAGAGCCATGACTACCATGTATTAATGCAACAATTGCTTCCTTTGGCTATTCGCAATGTCGGCTTGCACCATAAGATGTCTGATGTTATAATTCAATTGTGTAGTTTCTTTCGAAAACTGTGTTCGAAAATTAACTCAAAGGAAAATTTTAAGAAGCTACACTCAGATATTGTAAAGATACTCTACGAACTTGAGAAATTGTTCCCCCCAACATTCTTTGTAGTGATGATGCACTTGCCGATTCATTTAGCTTATGAAGAAATGGTTACTAGACCACTTCATTATCGTTGGATGTACCCGATAGAGAGGTAATGTAAACTTACCTTTCTTATTTGAGTCACTAATTATAGTAATGAAAACATCTTAATGTTAGTTTTGCTTTTAACTATAGATTTTTGGGTCACTTAAAGTCTTTTGTGCGAAACAAGAAGTGCCCAGGGGGTTAGATTGTTGAGTGCTACACCACAGAGGAATGTTTAAAATTTTGTGAATGATACATGAAAAGCCCCACGGTGACTACCTGCGATAGTGTTGAAGGTGAGGGGTATTCTATTTTTCTGAAGGCTTAGATAATGCTCAAGAAAGACATAACGAGAGGGTACTCAAATATGACGAAATGATAAAAGCACTTAACTACTTGCTATTCAATTGTGATGAAGTTCAATCGTATATAGAGTAAGTCTTGTATTTGTTTTCCATTTCATCCTTTTGTAACAACATTATTTAGATTTTACAAAGAATATGCTATTTGCCAAAGAGCATCAGGAGACAATTAAGAATAAAATCCCAACTAGTGACCCTGCATACCATTAGCGCATTAGTCGCCTACAGATCAAGAATTTTGCTTTTGATTCAAATCATATGTGAGTGACTTATCATAGAGTAATTTTAGTTAAGTAATTTATTTAAGTAATTAACATATTTGTGCCTAAACAATACAAGTGACGACTGAATTACATGAAGATTTAAAAGCTTTAGCTTGGTCCCCTAATTTTAAGGTCAAAACTTATAGGAGTTTTGATGTGAATGAGTTTACTTTTGCGTGGATCACGAATACCATGGTTCTATACGGTCATACGGTCCATACGACCGTCTGTTCTCGTCTGCGATCACAAATATCATATCATACTCATATATCATCCTACAATAATATTACTTTTTATCTATTACCCCTACATCTGTTTCCTTATATCACATCACACTTTTCATTTAATTTTTTATAATTAAATATTATAAATATCACATCATCTTCCACAACTATCAAAAATAACCTCTCATCACCTCACTCCTCTCTCCATCTTTATATGTATCTCATCTCTCTCTCTTTGTATTTCACTTTTGTTCTCAGACTCTCTCTCCTCTCGTTCTCTCTCTACAAGGAAAAAATGTCTGGATCTCTCCTCTCTCTACAAGCCAAAATAGTCTTGTTCTTGACCCAAAACATACACATACCGAAAGCATACACACAAATAGTCATGAACATACTTTTCGCTTCCATTTGGGGACCGGCCGTGGAACAGTGCGAAGGCTATGACGAGGAATGTCGGATGAAGGATGAGAGAAGAGGAAGAGAAAATTGTTTGGAGTCTTGAAAATTGTTTTTGATTTTTCAATCGTCGGTCCGAGTTTGTCACCGGAAGCATTCCACGGCGTCGGCGATGGCAACTTGAGTGCTAAGGAGGGGAAGAATCACTTCATCCTTTACCGAACTCCGAGCCGTGCACCTACTCTTTATGAGAGTCACTCTCCGTTTTGTTTTGCTGCATGATGCTAAAGTCATTCACGTAGAAGAGACCCAGAAAATGGCATAAAGATTGGGCAGCATAGTATTTGCTCGGGTCACGATAGTCCATGTATGAATGCAACGGCGCATGTTAGCAGAGAGAGAGAAAGAACAGTAACCTATTCGTTGTGGCCTTGAGGGAAGTAGACGACGTGGGTCCCAGCGGGAGTATATCAAGAAAGCATTTGTAAGAGCTAGAAAAGAGCCGAAGTTTCAGCTCGTAAAGGTTGAAATTTGAGCAAGGTATTCAAATGGAGGCATTTCTCTTTATTTTCCCACTGTATAATTTTCACAAGAATATTTGAATTTCAAATGGGGCATTTCTGTTTATTCAATTCTCTGTCCAGGATTTAGAATTTGCTCCGTGTTTGTTCTATTTTTGGAAGAGTTGCGTGTAAATGGGTCTTGTTTCGAAGAGAGAGAGATGGGTTAATTTTGGGAGAGGGGTTTATTTACATAAATAGGTACAGAAGTAAAACTATACTCTAACCATGGAAGACAAGTTGAGATGGGGAGGAATAAAAACTGATTTTACGGGGACAAAAAGTTAAAATGGCAAAACTTTGTATAAGAAAACTCATATATCTCATCTACTCCTCTGATAGACAGTACCATCTGACGGACAGAACCGTCTATCATGATCCAACACGATATATCCAAGAATTTGACTTGTGAAACTCAGATAGAGGTTTTGATCAAAGATCCAAATAAGAAACGAAAGAGCGGCGGACGAATTAAGGGTTACCACACAGAGAGAGAGAAAGAGAGAGAGGTGCCGGAGATGAAAGAGCAGTAGCGCGGCAAGTGAAGAGGAGGTGGTTCTAGGGTTTCGAACGAAGAGGTTTTGTCTGATCTGTGGAGTGAAATGAAGGGTTCGAGGCCATGTAAGACCCAACAGGTTCCTGCTAATTGGTGCAATGAAGATGTTTCAATTCTTAGAATCAAATGGCTTCCAGGGTTAATGAACGATGGGATAGGAATATGAGAGGAAGGAAGCAGTAGTAGCAATAGTAACAATTATTGGAAGGGTAGGCTTTATTTGATCGTGGCTGGAACCAAAGAAGACGCATCTTCAACTGTTTGGGAGAAAGATTAAAGAATGACTATCGAGAATCATAATCCCCCCTGAACAAGATAGTGTTTCATGTAGCTTCCTTCCTCAGTTATTAAGGACGACAAACATGTTAAAATTGGCTCCAACATTAGTTACGGAATTGGAGAATGGTTTAGGGCAAGATTTGGGCAAGATTTCTAGCAAGAAAAGAAGGGTTTTTCTTGGGAGAATCTAATAAAGTTGAAAACCCACGAAATCGGAACCAATCTTTGAACCAAGTGAAGAGCTGCTGCTACAAAAGAGATGGGTACGCAAATTTCGTCTTCCTCTTTTGATTTTTTTCACCATTTTCAGTTTTGTTCTGCTCATATTTTGGCAAGATTTGAAATTTGGATGGAGCATCTATAGGGAATTAGGGGTGATTTTTGTTTGGATTTGAGAGATGAGATGATTGTGTTATTTTTAATTATGGAGAATTGAAGGTTCGCCGGAGGTGTACCCTAAGCTCAGGAGTTCACCGGAGCATTGATTGACGGATAGGGAGGGCAAAGGTAGCTTTAAAATTTCTTTTATACCCTTTACATAGAATTTTTCGTCCCCCTCTACAGGGCAAAGAGAAAGTATAACTTATACTGTATAAGCTACCACCAAAAATAGGCAGAAAAAATAAAATTAATAAATACACACCCAAAAAGTTTCAGCAAAAACTTGAAAATATATGAAATTGAAGAACCCCAAAAACTGTGATATAAAGGTTGGGGCATAGTACAATGCCATGAAATCAATGTCACTTAGACTGTTTCACGCCGATTAATCCACGACATCTTCCAATACTCAGTTCCGTATCATTTTTCAGCTCCAGCGAAACCACTTTTCCTAATGGTCTGTTCCTGAAATGCTGATTCTGGTGGTTTCACTCCAATAGGACCTCTAGACATGGGGGCTATAATCTTAATACTGACATCTGCATCCATGCTTGTAATTCTCCAGCTTCCTATAAGTTAATCCCCTTTTTACTCTAGTTTGATAAAAGCAAGTAGATGAGACTCAACTATGAATCATATTTGGAAACACCAACTACAAGGATGTGGATGACATGCTGATCAATGAAAAACATTTACAGGATGACAGAAGAAAATGCAGAGTACTCATGCAACTGTTGGCTGTTTGAAATATTTATAGTCATGTTGGATGTTTGAAAATATTAATAGTCATGGCTGCTCGCAGAGGTTCAAGTCATAATTGGATAATCGAGCTAAATTTAAATAATCTCAAATACTTGAGAGAATGTATATTAAATAACAAGAAGTTTAATTTGTTGCACTGCTATAAAAGCGGTATGGAACTTGGGGATTGAAGATGGAAAGTATGTGCGAATCTCGTGAATAAACACTGTCCTTAAAGTGATAAACGCCCCCACTATTTGCTGCAAGGTTTACGGCGTTCC
>JAOWAN010080608.1:0-10523 GCA_028566635.1 Lobelia cardinalis
CCCGGATCAATATACAACAACTGAGGCCCAAACACTCGATTTGATAGTTTACGATCTACATAGATAACTATTTAACAACAACATTCTAAGGAAATATCTTAATCGATATCGGTAGTTGTCCAGTCGTACCCAAACAATAATATTCTCCAGGAAGGTGGACCTAAGATCAAATATTTCGAGCCCACTTCCATGGAAAATTCAGACTTTCTTTTTGATGCTGCGATCACATAAAAACATAAACGTTGAGGCTCAATGGCTAAAGACATGGCAATTGAACCATAAGCCGAGATCATAAAGTGTGAGTTGGAAGTGGAATTAGTGCAATGGATTCAAAAGCATCAAACCTCTCTTGTTTGGAAGAATCAAAACACATTGAAATGGTACCATCCATACTTAATAATAGAGGCTTAGGCAGAAATATGTAAAATCATCCCTCCTAAAAATATTATTTCAAAATAAATGGGAAATAGTTAATAAAGTAAAATCAGGCAAGTAAAGCTAGTAAAAGTAACAACATAACAAATAAATAAAATTCCAATTAAAAAAAAAAACAATTAATAAGCTAGTATCATAATATGTTTCATTTACAACCATAGCAAAAAAGACGAGTAAAAATGTAAAACAAACAAAAAATTTGGTAAGAACAACAATCATAACACGATCACTATACCAAAAAATATATATATCAATCAGCGGAGCAAGTAACAAAATACCTTGCTGATATGACCCTCGAATGACCTATGTGATAACCAACCTCGCCCCCAACTACGCAGTTGCGAGCCTTTGCAACCATTTTGGCAACTGCAACTACGGCAAATCTTCTGGGTTGCGTGCACAATATCGGTTCAATATTTTCTTCTAGTAAGAATTGAGGAACTTGAGAGCTCTTTCCTTCATTTTCAAAAATGATATGTCACCAATAAAAGCATATCAAATCTCAAGTTAAGAGAGGCATAGGAAATATATTGCATTCCACTTTTGAAAGCACTAATGTCAAAAGACCACAAAGAGAGTGGGAAAATGAATATTGATGACCTAGTCTTGAATGATCTAACACAATTATTGGCTCCACTTAATAAACCAATACAGATAAACACCTATATGGAAAACTTTCAAAATAATGAAATTCCGCATGCATTGTTTGATCGGTTAAAGAATACATGAAAAATCTATAAAACAACTTACTTTATTGAAACTGTTGAAAATCAATCAAATCACCCATCTATGCATTTTTTGGGGCATGTGCATTTTACCATCATTATAAACCAGAAACAGTCTTCAGCAATTTCAAGGTAAATTTAGTGTGGATTTTTCTGTGTTGGTCCATGTAAATTTGAGTATTTTCACCTTCACTCGTAGTTTCAAGATGTTAATATAGTTCTACTAATACATTTCAATTATGGTTTCTGAAGGAGAAAATCAAATGGATCTTGTGTACAATTGATTTCATAAAGAATTTTTAACTTAATATAAGACTATGAGCTTAGAAACGATATGGCAGAATGTCCTGTAATCTCATATCCACTTCATAGAACAATAGTTTGTTTTCCGAAACCAAAAAAATATATATACTGCGTGGCGTCCAAGGAATCATTCGAATCATAAACAACCGAACAAGATAATTAGTGAACTAATCAAAACACGAAACGTTCACTTCGTTTATCATTGATGCTCAGATGTGAACCCCTACACACAAGTCACAAAGTCGTATATATTTTAGATACTAAGGTTCCATCTTTCACTAGTACGCTAGAAGCGCGTAATCCCTTTAGCCCTAAGCAGTCAAGAGCTTGATATATAAGAATCTGCTTCAGGAAGTAATCAAGGCTGAAACGAGGCAGACAAATAGTAGTCTGCAGAATCTTACATATGCTCCCTCCCTTCCACGCAAAAATCCCAGTTTCTATATTGAAAAGATAACATTGAAAATTTCCATAGGAAAGCTTCATATGAATATTCGACCTAGACTTATTCTGGTTCACATAATAAAAATTAATCAATTGCTAAAGTACTGGAGTACTAAAAATTGCAACTGTTATACTCTATTTAAACAAAATTGTTTACATAATCTTAATTAGGTTGTCCAACAAAAAGCCATACATAGTCACTTTGCATGAAAGAGAGAGGGAGTACATAGATAGTAAATGCCAATCTACAGCAAATTTTTAGCACCAAGAATTACTCATCCATCCATCCCAATTAAATTAATTTTTAAGATTTGACAGAAAAACAACAATCTCATGTATAAACTAACCTACTATAAACTTTATAAGCAAAAGAAATACTCCCTCCATCCCAAAATAAATGTCAAAATTTGCTCTTATCTATTTTGGGACAGAGGGAGTAAAAATGAAACAGCATGCAGTTATTCCGACAGAGAACAGTTACTTTAAAACATCTCCACCTAAAAAATCGAATTGAAAGTTCAATCATTTTCCTGTACGGAGTAACAGTACTGAAAGAGTGTGACTGAGCATTGTATCCCGACAAAAAAAAAAGGCGAAATCGAACAATTAAACGACACCGTTGCTAAACAAGGGAGCTGAGGAAGTTACCGCAGCCGGTTTCGCCGACGATCAAAGTGACGCGATTCTCCATAACCTTCTCGACGATTTTTTCCCGCAGCGACATGATAGGCAGGCCACTAAACTTAGACGACGGAGACGAAAAGGCAGGGTAGCTCGATGACGATGTCGGAGACGACGCCATCTGTAGAAGCTCGAAACCCTCGCCTCTCTGATTCTAACGGCGCCGTTGTCTCTCTCTCTCTCTCTCCCGTTGGTTTAGCTCGTTTTTATAGGGGAAGGGCTATAATCTGCCGCTGTTATTCGCTTTCCCGTTTCGCGCAGAATCTCCCCTGCGGAGTGTTTCTTCCCGAATTTGGCGTAATTATTATTCCTACTAGCAGTGCGCGGGGTGGTGGGGTCACGTGAGGGTGACGTAGCAATCCGACGCTAGATCGTTGCAGTTTGGTCTACGTAATCTTGTGGAATTTGTACAACGTTTTCTTTTTTCTGTTTTTTGGTGATTGCAACGTTGGCAAAATATGACGAGAGACTAGGCTATCGGTCATGTTAGTAGCGCCTAATGTATATATATGTTATAAATTATATATATATTTGTTATAAAATGTACATAATAATTATATTATTAATATATTTATAATTATTATGTATATTTTATAATACATATATGTACATAATTTATAACATATATGTGCATTGGGCGCTCCTAATACAATCGAGAGCCGAGAGTCTAGGTATACCAACTGGGCAACGTATTGGTTTTGATATTATTTGTATTTTGTATTTGTTTTGGTTTTGTAGAAGTTTTATAATTTTGCCCTTTGAATTTTAAAAAATTACATGATAGTGATGGAGAGAGAAAGAGAGATAAGGTGATAATTATGATTTGATGTAATATTTAATAGGATATAAAGGTGATATAGGGGTATGTAAAAATAGTAAGTACAGAGAGAAAACTTATGTTTTAAAAACTATTTTTGGTTTGTTTTTCAAACATTGTTTAAAACACTTGACGGGTGAACACACCCTTTATTTTTTATTAGGGAATACCCGTAAAATATTAAAATAAAATAATAGTTTTCTTCTTAATTTTAAATATGTATATTTACCTTAATCATTCCTAATGTCTATAAAATTTTAAATTTTAAAATAAAAATAAAAAATAAATATGAGTGATTTTTATGAAGACATGTGTGTTTAATAATAACAATAAAAATAAATAAAATCATTAAAATGAATAAAATACTACATTCAAATTAACAACTAATACTCTTAAATGTTTTAAATTATTTCTCACATTATTTATTCCCACTAATAATGGTCAAGTTTTAATTTAAAATTACACATCCAAAGTTCAATTTTTAAATGTCTGAAAATTCTGATCCAATATATTTATACACCTAAAGTTTTAATAATGGTCAATGTTTAAATAGTGAGCCTAAATATTCAGCTCAATATCAGCCCATTTATACTATTAACTGCCCCCCCTCCCTCTTGATAAATGAGTATTTGCTCATTTATTTGTATTCCTAATAGCTTAATGTTTGACTTATTCTCATTATTTTATAGTTTAATTTAGTTGTGTTTTGATATTTTAGGTAATTGAGATCAATTGATAAAAGCGAGGAGCTTCGATAGGCTTTTGAAAAATATTGGCATAGTTAAAGGAAGTTGGAGCTGTGAAAGAATGAAAAAGGAAGTCAGAGGGTGTGAATGCAAATTCTAAAGATTGCTGGAGAAGTGAACTAGGAGCCTAGGCTCTAATCAGAAGTGCAAAATTTTCATACTAGCTAGGCCTAGGCTGCTTCTGAGCTCCATTTTGTATTAAGCCTAGGCCTGATTTTCTGTCTGAAGAAATTTTTACACTGAGCCTAGGCCTGAGCCCATACTTCCTTACGGGAACTGAACAGTCAGCTTTTTCTTGGGCTTCTCTATATAAGGTATTTTGTTGGAATTTGTTCCATGAACCCTAGCAACCGAAAATACTCTTTTATCTATATTTTCCTTTGACAAAGGCACTTTAACAATTGATTTTTGGGGATTGGAGGTAACAAATCATTGTAATCTTATTATCTTGTTTTTTACTCGTTAAGTCTTTATATGTCTTGAATTTCCAAACAAGTTATGAATTATTTTTCTTCATGAATTACTTGAAGAGCTCTCAAGTTTGATTCTAGAATTATTTGTTATTGCAATTTCGGAACCGCCAGATTCTTGAATTGTTATTTGAATTATTTGGTTATTAAAATTGTAGTGAATCTTGGTCGAGATTCATTGTAATTTTGGTTCTTGTATTCTTCTGTGCTAATTGGGTTTGAGATTATTATATAATTGGACCAAGGGAGTATAATAATCTTGAATACTAGATCGCAAATCGCCCGCCAAAGCGTCCCAATCTTACTTTAGCAAGAACGAATCCTTGACACGCATTGAAAACTTTTTGATACAAAATTGATTACATGATTTGTGAACTCAATCCCCGGAATCCTCTTTTCATTTGATTTATCTCCTCATTAAAATTGCTTTTGTTTAATTAGTTTAAGTTCCTAGTTTTGAACAACTATCAACCATAATTCTTGATTTTAAGTCTTGTTTGGTTAAATTTTACTGAGTCAACATCAATTCTCCGTGGATCGACCCTACTTGCCCTGTTTATAAATCAATTGTAGATAGTATAAGATAGGAATTTTATCTTTGATGAACTTGACACTCGTCAAAATTTGGCGTCGTTGCCGAGGAATCGGTTATTCGACTTAATTTATTTAGCTACTTATATATAATTAGTTTTTTTTTATTATTTTTATTTTAGTGTGCCTCTTAGTTCATTTCTCATTTTCTTGTTGTGCTTTGTGCTTCATTGCTATATAAATATTATTGGTATTGTGTCTTGTGCATTTTAATGTCAATTTGTTGTTTACTTTGGTGGTTTGGAGGTGATTTGTGCTTGGTTCGGTAGGGTGCCTATCAAGTGTTTGATAAAAGTCCTGTTAGAGTGTAGGGGGCTTTAAGTGTGATGTTTTGTAGCTATTTTGAGGATTTGGTGTCCTACATTCTTGCAAATATGAGTTTTTTGATTTGTGATCATATTTATATGAAATCATTGCTTTGTGCCACTTGTGTGGATATCAAGCATGCGATGGAAGATTGTCCTTACAAGGGACATTCTATTCGAGAATTGGCAAGAGCTCGTCGAGAACAAGCATTAAATAGTCAATGTGCTCCATTTAGGGAGGAGATTTCCATGAGTGAGAGTGTGAGTGCACTAAATACTCAAATTCATGATGATTTTGTAATATTTGCAAATGTTGAAGAGCTGAGAATAGTGGAGAAGAAGGGTCAAATATTGAAATTTCTTTCCACCAATTCACAATTTCCAACTGGAGTATTCGTTAGATTTCATGATAGTACTTATGAATGTCTTTACAAGAAGGTTAATAATTTTGTATGTAGCTACTATCATGACCCTTTTGATCCTACTTCTAAGAAGCAAAAACAAGAGCCTCCTATTTTTATTTTGGAGGATAATTTTCATATTAAAGATGTGAAGGGGCATTTGGATTTGAATATGATAAAGGAAAAGATTTGGAAAGTGATAAAAAGTCGTTCTTTAGATGTTAAATTTTCCGTTACGAATGTAATCAAATGGTTAATATTGCAAGCTAGGTGCACCAAAATATGTAAGCACAAAATGCAGGGTGGCTTTTATGGCCCAAATATGTGTGCTTTTCTTGGAGATCCGGTGCCACATTAGGCAATGAAAGTGTTTTCGTCGAGCTAACGACATTAAACAAATGCGCTTATTGGGAGACAACTCAATCAGGTATGTATCATCTTTTTCTTTTAATTCTTGTTGCGTCGCTTGTCCGGCCTCCTTGAGTTTGTGAGTTTATAGAGGAGTGTAAATAGTGTCACACTCACAAAAATATTTTTCATTTTAATTTTTTATTGCAGATATTATGCTTGTTTTGGTGTTTTTAGTGTTGTTTTAGGAAAAGGAAATCGTGTCCATCAACTTCGAAGATAATGGCATCAAGGGCACAAATGATCACCTCAGGGAAGTTTCCTTTACTCCTTTAATTTGTTCGCATTGAGGACAATGCTTATTTCAAGTTTGGGGGTGGGGAATGTGTTACCTAGTTTTTTTTTATGATTTGCTATTTTCTTGATTATTTGTTGTTTTTAGATTAGTTTAACTTAATTAGTTAAAAAAAATTACAGAAAAATTGCTTGAGTTTTCCATGTTTTGGTCAATGATGTAATTGGATGTAGTGATGTATATTTGGGAGTTTTGATTATGTTTATACTTGTTGATATATGTATGCGGTGACATGTCGAGCTTTAATTCTCCACACTTTGAGCACATTCTCTCGGTTTACTTTGATTGCTTGTTGACTTAGAGGACTTTTATGTGTTAGTGTATGTTTCTTTCCCGTGAACTCTAGAACTTGTTGGATCGGCATTGAGACAAAATCTTGTGAATTAGCATTGATTGTTGGGAAATGACTTAGGGCATCTTTGGATCGCTAGTGCCAAATATTCCTACCCTTATGTGGTTTTATCCCTCGTGTCCCCATTTGAGCCTTAATGATAAGAATGGGTGTGTTATGCACAATGATCACCATTCAAAGTTCTTTCTTTTGTCCTATTTTTTCATGTCCCGATTAACCTACTAACTCTTATTAGAGATCTATGTTGTTATTTCCTATTTACTTGAAGGGAAAGTGTAAAACTAAGAGTGTGAATGTTTGTGATGGGTTAAAAAGATTGAAAAGAAATGAATTTGGGGGAACAAATGCCTACTCCGGAGCCTTGTTGGGAAAAAAAAAACAAACAAAAAAAAACAGCAAAAAAAAGAGAGAAGAGAAAAGAAAAAATATATGCAAGTGTGAAGTGATACGAGGTGTGCAATTCTAAGAGTTTGGCGACAATAGTGTCTACAACCAAAATACTTCAAATACATAAGTTTGAGGGTTGTAAAAAGGGGGGAAATATGTGGAGTAAACGAATTTGGGGGTTGAGTTGCTTGAGTAGCCGTATTCTTAGCTCTCTAATCTTTGAATTCTTTTCCTTTCGTTGCTACCTAGCCTAGCCTAAAGTACAAGCCTATAAAGTCCTAACGATCCCAATGACCTTGTTTGTTCACATTTGTGGAGGTTGCCATAAAGTGCAAGTTTATGGGGTGCATTTGTGTACTTTATACTCATTAGGGGAAGAAGGTGCATGATAATTGCATAAAATAATTCGGGTTGATTTGTAATTGGGTTAATTGAGAGATCACACACACACGGAGAATTTAAGCAAGGCGTGTTGTTTGTGTGCGTATTGATCTTGCATGATATGACCACTTCCTCTATTTATTAATTTTGCTTCACTCTTTGAGACTATTTGGGATGCTTGAGCAAAATAAAAATACAAATTATGTCACTGATTTTTCTTTTTATTTGGTAGACATAGTATGTTTATTTGCTTTATTTTCTTCTTTGCTCGCGGACAAGCAAATATTCAAGTTTGGGGGTGTGATAAATGAGTATTTGCTCATTTATTTGTATTCCTAATGGCTTAATATTTGACTTATTCTCATTATTTTATAGTTTAATTTAGTTGTGTTTTGATATTTTAGTTAATTGAGTTCAATTGACAAAAGCGAGGAGCTTCGAGAGGCTTTTGAAGCATATTGGCATAGTTAAAGAAAGTTGGAGCTGTGAAAGAATGAAAAATAAAGTCAGAGGGTGTGAATGCAAATTCTAAAGATTGCTGGAGAAGTGAACTAGGAGCCTAGGCTCTAATCAGAAGTGCAAAATTTTCGTACTAGGCCTAGGCTGCTTCTGAGCTCCATTTTGTATTAAGCCTAGGCCTGATTTTTTGTCTGAAGAAATTTTTACACTGAGCCTAGGCCTGAGCCCAGACTTCCTTCCGGGAACTGAACAGTCAGCTTTTTCTTAAGCTTCTCTATATAAGGTCTTTTGTTGGGATTTGTTCCATAAACCCTAGCAGCCGAAAATACACTCTTTTATCTATATTTTCCTTTGACAAATGCACTTTAACAATTGATTTTTGGGGATTGGAGGTAACAAATCATTGTAATCTTATTATCTTGTTGTTTTACTCGTTAAGTCTTTGTATGTCTTGAATTTTTAAACAAGTTATGTATTGTTTTTCTTCATGAATTACTTGAAGAGCTCTCAAGTTTGATTCTAGAATTATTTGTAATTGCAATTTCGGAACCGCCAAATTCTTGAATTGTGATTTGAATTGTTTGGTTATTAAAATTGTAGTGAATCTTGGTCGAGATTCATTGTAATTTTGGTTCTTGTATTATTTTGTGCTAATTGAGTTTGAGATTATTATATAACTGGGCCAAGGGAGTATAATAATCTTGAATACTAGATCGCAAATCGCCCGCCAAAGCGTCACAATCTTACTTTAGCAAGAACGAATCATTGACACACATTGAAATTTTTTTGATACAAGATTGATTTCATGATTTGTGAACCCAATCCCCGGAATCCTCTTTTCATTTGATTTATCTCCTCATTAAAATTGCCTTTGTTTAATTAGTTTTAGTTCCTAGTTTTGAACAACTATCAATCATTATTCTTGATTTTAAGTCTTGTTTAGTTAAATTTTATTGAGTCAACACCAATTCTCTGTGGACCGACCCTACTTGCCATGTCTACAAGTCAACACCAATTTTATTGTGAATTTTATCTTTGATGAACTCAACACTCGTCACCTTTCCAAAAAAATAAAAAATAATAATAACCGGAAAATACTACCATAAATAGCAAAAACCCTAAAACATTATCATTTCTTTTATTTACTTTAACCCACCTCTCTAGTCTCTACCTCACTCTATAGCCGACGCCTCACTCGCCCCCTTCTGCTACCGTCGCCGAACCAACACCGTCGCGGCATGTCGCTCTTCCCTCCTCCCCTTTCACCTACCAAACAATTTCAATACAAAACTGATAGTCCACCAACATCGAACCACACAAAGCCACCCAAACCCACCACCTCTAACGACACCCCCATCGCCACCATGCTAAACCATTGCCACTCTCACTGTCCCCCGTCGGCCAAAATATCATCTCTCTCCCTTCTTTTTTTTTTTTTTTTCAAATCTCATTTTTTATGCAGTTTGGAATGTTTTTTATAAAGAAAATTTGGATCTCGAATTTTTCAAACGTTTTTTTTTTCTAATCCAAAATTTCAGATCTACTTTTAATTTTTAAAAAATTTAAAAAAAGTTTTTTCAGATTTTTTTCTAGAAAATTAAAGTTTTGAGTTTTTTCTAACTTTTTTATGTATTTTAATACTTTTTCTTGGTTATTTGGACTTTTGATTTCATGTTGTGCATTCATTTCTTGATATGAACACTTATTTCTGGGAGAAATGTTACGGGTCTGATTTTTATTTGTGTGTTTACTTTGCTGAAAGGAAGTGGAAGTTGAAAAGGGGCTATCTAAACAATAAAAAAATGTCAGCCTTGTCCACTTTAATGTTTTTTGGTACCTTGAACAGATATATTGAAAATTGCAAGTTTACTGTTACTCATATCCCATCAAGGAATAATTCGATGAATAGTGTAAACTCCATGAGTTTATATATTATAGATTTTTTCTATTGGTGTGAGAACCCCCCGTTCTCGACGCCCTCGGGATCAATGCGCTTTGGATGCATTAATCGAGGTTGATGACGGTTTCGGGTGAAACGTGTCATCGGGCGTCTTTTAGTGCGATGAGAACTTCGGTACAACGCGCGGCTTTTCTCATTCGTGATCGCTCATACTTGTGTGAAAGTTTGAGAGTCGCCACCTCCGTTTATATTTAAGACTTCGGAAGCACAAGCCTTTTGAGATGTGTGAGATTGTAGGTCCGGGGGCTAGGTTACGAATCGGAAAGGGGTTAGGCACCCAATTCGTCCTTTCGGTCTCTTAACAATGTTCTAGCATGCATGTCTCCTATGGGTTGGTCAATTGGTTGGTTGGTTGCTTTACTT
>JAOWAN010080659.1:0-10520 GCA_028566635.1 Lobelia cardinalis
GATGGAAAGTGGATAATATTTGAAGTGTGATATTGAATGAAATAGAATGAAGTGAGAAGTTAGTGATCAAGTTTTTCTATATTAACCATGTGTTCAAGTAGTGTGATATTAGATTCGTGATCTGGCCATTAGTATCTGTTATAACATGTAAGTTCAATACTTACATGCATGGGCGGAGCTAGGTGGGGTGAGCGGGGTCAGTCATCTCCATCGTGGTGAAAATTTATTAACTAGTAATAGTTGTCGTCGAAAATCATTGAGGTTTTTTGTTTTCGACGAAACCCAGTTTAATTTTTATTTTTTGAATAATTTGGACACAAATATTGAATTTTTAAAATAAAACAATATCATTTTGTTCTCAATTCTCGTAGTCGTTATAAATTAAATGTGATTTTTTTTTTCCATTTTTTCATCTTCGATCCACCCATCGAGTTGTATGAACAATTTTTTTTTTTTCGGGGGGTTCTGCCCCCAAACCCCTATAAAGTTTCGCCTCCACCTAAAAATATTCTTGGTTTCGCCTCTGCTAAGGGGTGGCTCAGTGGTAGAGCCGAGTTTTACGGTATGTAAGGTCCCTTCCCATACCCCTTGGGACCCAAAAAAAAAAAAAAACATGAATATCTATGCATGTAAATCTCCAATGATATTTGATAAGGAATATTAACATACGAAAAAGAAAAATTGATTCATAATTACACATATTCACCTTAACCCTTATGTATGCTTAGAAGCGTAGAACCCAACCCCTTTCATATATAGGATTCTATGGATGATTTATGAAATTTTTAATTTTTATTTGTAATTTATATGATTTTTGATTTTGTAAAATTTTGTTAATTTTGTCCTTCATTTTTGTAAAATTACATTATTGAGATAGAAAGAGAAAGAGAAATAATGCTAGTTGTGATTTGATGTAATATTTAATAATATTAAAATATGGGTACAGATGTATGCAAAAAGAGTATGTAAACGAGAGAAAATCATGTTTTGAAATCAGCCTAATAAACAAAATTTTTGAATTTTTTTGAATAAAATATCAAAAACTTAAGGATGTGTTTGATCGTGACCTTTTTCAGACATTGTTTGAAAAAAAATTAAATTTTTGTTTACGAGACAGGTTTAAAAAACATATTTTTCTCTTTTTCACCAACTTTTTTATATACACATTTATATCTTATCAAACATCATATTAAATTACAATTATCACTCTTTGTCTCTTTCTCTCCTCATCACTATTATGTAATTTTTTAAAATTTAAAGGATAAATTTATAAAACTCTTAAAAAATAAAAAATCACACAAAAAAATACAAACAAACAAAGAAAAAAATAAATAAAAAAATTTAAAAATCATACATCGAAACGCACCTAACTAATGAACACACCCATACTTTGTGACTCCATAATACAGAGGAAATTTGGCCAAAAATTTAATATCCCCACTAGTTGTAGAAGGTTAGCAATATTTTATTTTTTATTTTTCAAAATATCCTTACTTTTTAATTTTTAATATTTATTTGGAGGGATAAAAATGTTAAAATCGTGTATAAAAAAATGTGCTTAATAATTAATTATCATCTCAATTATTGCCCTAATCAATATTTCAATCATTGCATATATACTTTTCACATGCATTAAATACAACCACATTTTTTTATACACAAATTTTGACATTTTAACCCCATCAAATTAAAAGTGAGGACATTTTGGAAAAGTAAAAATGGGGACATTGCTAACCTCCTACAACTAGTGGGGATATTAGCTAATCCCATATATAATATCCCCACTAGTTGTAGGAGTTTAACAATATCCCCATTTTTATTTTTTTGAAATGTCCTCACTTTTTAATTTTTAATATTTATTTAGAGGGGTAAAAATGTCAAAACTGTGTATAGAAAAATATGTTTGATAATTAATTATCATCTCAATCATTACCCTAATCAATGTTCAAATCATTGCATATGTACTTTTCACATGCATTAAATAGAAGCACATTTTTCTATATACGATTTTGACATTTTTACCCCTTCAAATAAATATTAAAAATTAAAAAGTGAGGACATTTTAGAAAAGTAAAAATGAGGACATTGCTAACCTCCTACAACTAGTGGAGATATTAGCTAATCCAAACATATATATATATAGGAAAATGATCAGCTACAAACCACAAATATTGTACAAACGTGCGAACCAGTTGTATCTTAGTATATTTTTGTTGTATCTTAATTTTTTTTTGTATCTTAGTAATACTCCGTTGTATCTTATTATATTTTTGTTGTATCTTCGCATCTTGGTTAGTTTGTTGTATATTTACGAACTTGTTGTATCTTAGTATACTTTTGTTGTATCTTAGTTGATTTTCTTAAAAAATTTCGTGTGTTGAATCTTCTATCAAATTAAAGATGTTCATTTTGTCAGTATATAATATTCATTCAATTTAACGTTTGATTCATTTTTTTAATGATATGTATGTATAAGAAGGCAGTGTGTTCATTTAATTAAATCCTTTGTTCATTTGATTATAATATGATGTTTATTTTAAATTTTAATATGTTATAAACGGGTGTGTTGAAGTTTATAAATGTTCGTTTCGTTATTTTTTAATATTTATTTTACTTCTACGTTGAATTAATTTTGAAATACATAATGTTCATTTCGTAAGTGATTATGTTCACTCGTTAGTGTTTATTGTTCATTTATTCATCCGTTTTGGTATTAAAATTTGAATTTGAATTTATTTTTAAAGATTAAATTTAAAATGAGTTAATTTAGCAATTAATTATGTAATTTAAATTAATCTAAATTTTTTTTTAATTAGAAAGATTAGAGTAAATCCCTTAATTTTATGATTAATTGATTAGAGTGTGAGAGAGTGGGCGAGTGAATACACTCTCTTTGGATGAGTGGCACTCCTTGCAAGGAGTGCATATATAGTGGCTCCATATACGAACCGATCCACGTCTCCCTCTTACTGTGGAAATTATACCGAGCGCTTAGACGCTCGGTGCTAGAAGTGTCTAATTTTTTTTTAAATGTACATAAAGATTATAATTAATGTACATAATATAAATATAAAATGTATATGATAATTATGAAGATGATAATGATATAATTTATGTACATTTTATATCTATGTTATATATATATAATTTTTAGTCTTTACGTACATTTAGAGAAAAAATGGACGCTTCTAGACGCTCGGTGTACCAACGGCTCTCGCTGCCAATAATGTGGGCCGCAGCTTTTAAGCAATATATGGTTCAAATTAGTTCTAAATATAGTATTTAGCAATGGTTGATATTAATTTTTAAACAATGACTACTATTGTTAATCAATTGAGCAAGTTTATATTATAGATTGGCGAATTTTTTTAGCATCATCGAGGTTTTATAAAATCTTGATCATGACCACCAATTAACTAGAATCAAGCAATTTTCAAGGTAGGTAAATTATACCTTCTGTTATCATGAACTGCATCCGGGCTGGGCACATATACATATACATACATACCCATTTGATTGCTTTTGTCCCTGAAAAATAAATACACATGAAAGCAAGCAAGCAAAACAATATTCTGGGAACGACTATAAATAATTCTGATCGATCGATCGATATGCCAACATATATTCCGTCATCATCGTCCGTAAAAATATATCAAATACACAAAACGGCTATCCTAAGCATCGCTACATTTCTAAATTACAAGCAAATTAATTAAGATTGCGCCTTCAATCATTTTTGTATTTAATCAACAGCCCTTTACCCAAAAAAAATGCTGGAACACACACACATGACCAAGCCTCGCCTCAAATTAAACCTTTCATTTCTCTTCACTGTACTTTTGCCTCATTCAGCTGCATTAATCCATTTCTCTTAACTTATGATCATATTCCCAAGATCTGTTTCAGATAGCCCCGGATAATGCTGCAGTGCCGCGCTTCATCTGTGCAGCTTTGCCACTTCCTCGGAAATACCTATACACTTGCTGCAGCACGTAAAATGAAAGGAAGAACTTGATTATCATGTACTATATATGAAACTATGATTTAACTAACTTGTGCATAATTAATAAATAATGTTTTCAATTGTGGTTTCTTCTGCAAGTGTAATGGATGGGAAGAAATGAGATCAATCGCCAGACCTGTAAAACCCATATGCTGACAAGCGACTCAACTGCAAATAATCCGAATCCAATAAAGTACATAATCTGATCAGGAAATTTATGAGATCAATTAGTAACAGAGAGTCTCACCCGTCTCTCAACTTACCGCGATATCATGAGAGGATGTTATAATCTGAGGAAAACAGCAGTCATGCATGCATGTTGTATCAACTTACCGCGATTAGAGGATGTTTCAAATTTGAAATTGCAGTGCAGATCCCACTATATTCCAGAAAAAACACATTGTCAGCTGGGAATTTATAATTATGCAGAAGCCATTTCTTACCAAAGTATGCTTTAAATTGGCAGGAAAGTTACTGTGAGGTTTTGTCTACTACAGTATGTAGAAGTTAACAAGTAAACATACTTGATCAGGTTGAGAATTAATGTTGGAATATAAGAATTAAGGAACTTACGTGAAATATAATCCGTTCAAAATTATAGGAGGGGCTATTGCAGCATAGACAAAGATGACTATGTGAAGCTGCAGGCAGAGAAACTAATGAGCTAAAGGTGTCCTTGTGAGAGGTTGAAGTAAATAGAAACAGGTTTTGAAAAAGGGTTGGAAGGATATTTACAACGTAAAAAAGGAAAAACCAACTGAACTTCAGGGCGCTATCACTCCTGTGGAAACAGCAATTTCTCATTACATTATGTCTGAACTGTGCTTAGAAATCAAGAAAGAAACTAATGGATCAAATGGAGCAGAATAATATTGTTGGAAAATATAATATGTACCTGAAAGCACGATAGAGTGGACGATACCACAAGAAATAGGCTCCCGGAACCCCAGCAAGGATGTAGATGATGGCGAGGAAAAATACCCTTCCATCTAGAGTACAAGTTGGAAATCAAATAATAGTCAATTAGGATTTCGATATTGAATGGAGTATGTAAATAAACTGAACATAAGTCATTCCACACGCACCTCCTCCCTGAGCCCATTGTGCAGTCAACGCAATAAAATTCCATAGCAGACACACTGGTACTCCTACCCAAAATCACCATTTTATATACTTTAATGCAGGGTATTCTTGAAGTTCTCATTTAAAAGCTCAGTTCTGACATAAAATCAATTAGAAGTTTTGATCTTCTATGATCATCAAGCTGAAGATCTACCTAGAAATGTTGCAAATGCAACATACTGCACGTTCTGCAAATAAGGTGGTATTTCATTAGCAATGTCCTGATGAATGATTGGTAAAAAAGGCGGCCAGTTCTTCTCCTGAAGCGTAACTCCAGCTGGAAACATAGAGAGAAACAAACCAACATGAGAACGTAAGTTTAGACGTGCAAACTCAGGTTATCGAATTGCCACTCCTCTCCACACCCCTCAAAAAGTGTTTTTAAGATAGAAATTATGGAAATACGAACTACAAACATTGCAGCCTTGCAGGTAAGATGGAAACAAACGTAATTTGAAATCTACAATAAAGATGAAAAGTAATTTAGCCCGTAGATTGAGAGACTAAAAGGACGTGAATTGAGATATTCTAATAAAACATACGAATAGTGATTTGAAGCGGACAAAAGAGCACTGAGTTCTTAGGTAATGAGTGTATGAACAACAGCATGAACAAAACATAAGAAGAAACGAAGAATGTCAGGAATCACCTTTGGCCAAAGCCTCTTCCTTTTGTCTTACAATCTGCATAGCGTAGGCAAAAACACATGTAAGAAACAATAGTACCTGATTAAAAAGATCCAAGTTCTTACAAAAAAACAAGATTTTCTATGTGATTTACCTCTTCCCTCCTGTTCAAATCAGCCTCCTTAGCTCTAAGCTCTCTCTCTTTCTGCTTTAGGTCCTGCATTTCTAGCAAACAACGTCAGAGAGAATGGAACTGATGAACCTTGTATATAATCAACAAAACATTTAAGTTGCACTTGCCACGCCTCTATCAAGAGGGATGCCCATCGAGACGCCATGATGGTTATAATCTGCCGGTTCTGGAGGAAGAGATGAAATCCCAGAGCTCGGAACAGCATGACGATTATTCTGTTAATAGACAGCAAGACAACTGAAGTTATGCAAGAGCTCGTTTACTAGTGTACGCTTTAATGTATACAAGTAAACTAGTTATCCTGTCCTATAACAAACATAATATGACATATATACAGATCTTGAGAAAGAGAATGAATGTATATAAAACCAAACATATATAAATTGTAGAAGTGTTGGAAAACAGTTGGGGGGAAAAGAACATACAGAGAAGGGATTGATATCTTCTTCTGTTGCAAACGGGTTATCGGGATCTTTACGGCTAGTCATTGCTCTAGAAATTACGCTTGCAGTGAAAAACATTTACAGACTAATGAAGGACCTCAAAGCTTGGGATAGAACAAATGCGTGTCTGATTAAACAAGCACGTTAAATTTGCTAGCTAGTGCAGGCGCCGGTGTGTTAGAAACTCCAGGCGCTCCGCGTTCCCAATCAAATGAACAAGAAGCAGCCAGAACAACGTCCGAAGGGAGCCGAGGAGAAGGAATTTTGAACTGTGGAATAATGAAGATAATATTGTAATTCACAAAGGGAGAAATGGGGGGGACGGCTTCCCCAATGGACGTAGAAATGTTGCTTAAATAGTTGCATTAGAGTTAGATGCATGCCTGCTTACAAATAATAATTCAAGCCGTCCTTGAAACTTTTGTCTGCTTGCATTTGGTAGGGGAGGAGGTGGAGTACGTACGCAGCGGTCACTTCACGTACAAATCAAAAAAGTAGTAGTCTAGTCATCTAACCTATTGCAATTTATGTTCAAGCTTGTTTTTTTGTTTTGTTTTTCTTGGGTCTCCCTACGCATTGTCACCCGTGGGGGGAACTAAGAGCGAAGCAGTAGTCGGGAGCCCAAGGAACACCGGAGACTCTTGGATGAATACGAGTATCAAAACAGTAATGCTAGGGCACCAAAAAAGTCGCAAAAGAATTTATAACATGAATACCAAAAATGACATTGGAGATCCTCAGTACTTCCGAAACATACTTCTAGGTTTTGTAGTTCAGTAAGCTAAATGATGATTCCAAAGCTAGGCGATTTGACCCTCTCAAACCCAATGCACGAAAAGTTAGGGTGAACCAGTGAAGGTTGGAAATTTTCTTTTCCCCGTTTGTATAGATGAAGAGGAGGAAGAAATTGACACAAAAACAAACGCGTAAAACAAGAAAGAAAGAAACAAGAAACAAACCAAACAAGGCATACATACATACTACTCTAGTAGCGGGGGACAGGGAACGATCCACCCCGCCGGGTACAACCTTCACTTAGAAGTTGATCTCATTACATTGCAAGAAAGTCACCATCATTGCCTATTTTGTCCCAAATATGATTAGGAGGGCCGGCAAGGTCAAACGTTAATTACAATGATTGTGATTAATTACACAACTACTCGTTTAGCTTTGTAACAAAAATTAATCTACTGAATTAAACAAATTTCACAAACGATAGTCCTAAACCAGTAAACCTGTAAACGAAAATAAGAAAACATGATACCAGTTTGACCGAATGCTCTGCGCTTCTATATCTCTCTCTACCTACACGTTTGTTTTTCTATTTGTGAACATGAAAACAGACTACCAACTTGAATCGTAGGGATATAAACTGGAACTACGAAATAAACAGTACGAACTACAAAGTCCAAACAATGGTATAACTATGAAAGGTCAAATAGGCCTAGGACAGACTAATTTACAAGGTACTAAGGCGACAAAAGTGTGTAGGACCATTAACTAGTAACCATGCTGCGTCTAGAACTCATACGGTCAGTCTCTGGTTCTTTCGTTGTTTGCGCCTTCGTTTTCTTCTAAAGAATAAATCTGCCCAGCTCTTGTCCTCATTCACAGCTCTTTCCCAGCGCTCTTTAAATATTTGAAGCTCTGTTGTCGATTGCCTTCTAATCTGCTCATTACATAAGAAACCATTACAACCACAGGATTTTAGCTTGCATTAAACATAAAACAATGAAGTTCAGGTCAAATAATGGGATCAAAATTAGAGCATGGAAATTTGAAGGCAAAAGAAACAAAACAAATTGTGAGTCTGTCATACGTAACATTCCCCGTAAAACAATTTTATTTTTGGTACAATGGAAAGGAAATAAAACAAATTTCAAAATGCATGTACAATGCAAAGAATCATGCGTTCTAGGTGGCTCACAGGCCAGGAGTACATGTCATGCATGAAACAGCTGAGTCGTCAATGTGGCAGGGCTGCTAAACCATGAAAGATTTTGAACTCTCTCTCTCTCTCTCTGGGTTGCATTCCCTCACCACACATCCATGATGGCAATCTCAGTTTTGTGGAAGAAGCATTCTGAGGTTTAGGAATTTCTTCACAAATGATCAACAACTTGGATTTTAGCATGGTCAGTGGCAGAGCTAGTGTAGGTTCAAACCATGGGGACCCTAGCCTTTTTAAATATGCAATTACCTCCCCTTTCTTACAAAAAACAATGTTTATGATCATATTTTGGCCCCTTGAAATGCAGATATTGGTAGCATAAGGTACTTCAAATATATATATATATATATATATATATATTATAGGAAAGTGATCAGGTACAAACCACGATTATCGTACAAACGTGCGAACATATTGTATGTTAGTAATTTTTTTAATTGTATCTTAGTAAAACCATGTTGTATCTCATTACATTTTTGTTGTATCTCCGTTAATTTACCGTATCTTAGTATATTTTTATTGTATTTTAGTTGATTTTCTTAAAAAAGTTCTTTTGTTGGATGTATGTTTTACAAAATACAGATATATAACTAACATACAACAGAAATGTACTAAGTTCCAACTGGTTCTCACGGTTTGTACAAAAAAGTGGTTTGTAACAGAATAAGTCCATATATATACACATATGGATATAGGGCCTTACTCCACTACAAACCTCAATATCGTAAGAAACAATTGCATACTGAATCTAAGAGCAATGTTACGAATCATACTAGTTCTCACGATTCCTACAATATTTAAGATCTCATTAAGAGCACTTCCATATATATATATATATATATATATATATATAATTTTTCGTTTCTTTTCCTCTTTTTATTCTTTAAAAAAAACATTTGCAAATCTAGAAATCAGACTGCTCAAAAATCTTAAGAGCTCCTAAAATGACTGTGGATAGTTGTGCAAATAAGATATTACTTTAGTTAGTCTTGAAAACTTACAATCCACTATAAATAGTAGTTAAATTTGAATAGTTTCTTTTTTCCTTTTCCCGAATATATATATACATATGTACACATAGATATTAAATGTTTGTCATATTAAATTTTGCGCCATAAAATTTTAAATGAAAGGTTGACTTAAAATCCAAAATTTCTACAATTAAGAGTAAGCCGACAAGCACAATATTATTCAACCTCAAATTGGTCCCCCTAAGCATCAAATTTGGCTTTGCCCTGGAGCGTCGTGCAGACTTTGGCATTGTGATTGCTGTTTTGGGCACATTTATTGCTGATCCCTTTATGGTCAGATCCATATCTGTTCCCTTAATTTCCTTCAAGCAGAACCATCGGCACTTTCACTACCATCGTGTGATGGCTAGTCATCAGTAACATCTTATCGGGAGTGTGGAGCTGGTTGGGTGTAAATGTGTGGTGCTCTTTTCAACTTCTGTTCAAGAGTTTTATCACGGTACATCATTCTTCTCTTTTATTTTCAGCTCAGATTACTTGGTAATCAGCATTTGGTTACTTTTGGGCAGTGTGATTCCACTTTTTCCATGGGAATAATTCAATGCTCGGGTGGACATGGAATGTCTTAAATTTTAATGGTCAACTAGGAGTTTAGCGTAATTTAATTGGATATTTTGGGAGTTTGTGGATCGTAGATGGGAGCTCCAAGAGTAGTTTGGTGGGACTCTCACTCAAGTGATATTTGACAGACATGACTAGCATCAACGATCACCATTATAAATTTATAACCAACCATTTTTCCTATATCCCATTTCTGATTTCGAGTGAAGTTGCAATATCATGGGAATTGCAATCTGCAAGTGTATCATATTAACCTCTTTGACTGGAACATCCAGCAAGGAAGTGTAAGACGCTGGAATGCAGGCAGAATCTATCATCTATCTATTCTCTAACAAAAAGAGATAAATAAATACAGGAAAGTTATCACTGATGACATTTCATTGTAATGCAGATTCAGTTTCCTTACCTCAGCTCGGACATCAACAGCACCGCGTCTCTGGAAAAGAAAAGAAGTATAAATAAATTATGATAAGCAGTTGCAATATATGAAGATACATAAGTCCCTCTACTGACCATTCAGGAAAATGTATCTCCAGTGACCCAAGTAGAAAAAGAAAAGGAGAAGTTAGTAAGGAAGGGGGGAGGGGGGG
>JAOWAN010080670.1:0-10519 GCA_028566635.1 Lobelia cardinalis
CTCTCTCTCTCTCTCTCTCTCTCTCTCTCTCTCTCTCTCTCTCTCTCTCTCTCTCTCTCTCTCTCTCTCTCCTATTCATCTCATTTTTGACTATTGAAGATTTCAAGTCCATAAAAATTGTAACTTTGTTGACCTTGTCTCTTGGTACGTTTGGGTACATATATAAACCTAATTAAACCATACACATTAAGACAATGAAATAGATTTTAAAAAAGAAAGAAGAAGGGGGTTAAAACAAGAAACAAAGCCAAATTCGAGGGGGGCTCTGTCAAAGGACAATCGTAGTACACGTAGTCACATACAAGTATAAAACTACTATGCTTTGTCGATTCTTTTTATTTATGTGTTTAAAAATATATATATATATATATATTTGTAGGAGAAATGGATCATACTAGTTCATTACATTTCGCGTGGTTTTCCTACCAATTTTATCAGCTTGCAGAATCGTCTCCATTTCAGTAGGAGGGTCCTCATATCGACGCACTATAATCGGGATGTCTCTAGCTAACCTTGCGAGCCCATCCGTCACCGCATTTGCTTCTCTTAATACATGCACAACTTGCACCTGCCATTCCCTGCTCATGATCTCACGGATTTGAGAAAGTAAATCCTCGTGTATTGTGTTCCTCAACCAAGCCTCATTCACTTATCAACCACATCTCGACTATCTGTCTGTAGGATTACCTGTTTTCATCCTCTCTCCCAAGCTTCCGCAAGACCAACGAGTAGCCCCCACAACTTCAATTTGACTCCTTCATCTCCCAACTTTCTGCCTACACCACCTAACCATTTGCCTTGGCATTTGACAGTCACAGAAAACCGCCCCACAAGCTGCGTGCTGCTGACCACTCACCAGACCCGTTTGTGTTTATACAAATTCAATCCCTCGACGAAGGTTCCCATCCAACATTCGTGGGCTACCATGCATCTACCACTCTACAGCTGCCCATCAGGCTATCAAATGCCCCTTTGCACGCCCTAGATGCGGCCATTTTGATTACCAATCGCTGTGAAAGATCCACTTCTTGCTTGTTAAAAACACACGCATTACGCCACCTCTAAAGCCAGTAACAACCATAGCCAAAAACATTTTCACTTATCAGCGCAAACCGCATATTGTAATGGCCCTTGATGTTAGCCAGTAACCACTATTTTATTTCGAGTTGAAAGAAGTCTGACCCCTCCCTATCTACAAGTAAGGCCATTTATAACTCCTTAGCTACTAATCAGTCACGAAGAACATGAGTTATGGATTCCTCCTCTTGAAGACAAATTGGGCACAATGCACTGTTAGTTAAGTGCCGCCGAAATCTCTCGCTATTTGTGTGCAATCTACCATAGGTACTCATACACAGGAAGACTATTTTTTGAGGAGCTCACCATTTCCAAATCAATTTTCATAACGGATCAGCTTCCAAGTCATTATACTAGGCGTTATTTATGGTTTATTTGGTGTATAACGTAGGTGTTTTTGGTCTTTGGTCACTAGTCACCAAACCTGATGCATGGAATTACCGGTTGATCCATAGTAGTCATATATAGGAGTATAGTATAGGGCTACTCATATGACTTTGAGTCTATGATTTATCAAATCTCTGAATATTATGTCGGAAAAATTGAAGATAAAATTAAAATGTGAACAGATTTATGACGTGAAAATTTATTGTAATTAAGATAATTTAGGCACCTAGTCAAAGAGTTTGCCAGCAGAAAGTATGATAACGAGTTACCTTCGAGATTACACAAGTCCCTAAATTGTATAAATACAATTCTATACAGTTTATTGCGGATGATTTCTACAGAAAACATAAGAGAAACAAGGACAAATTTTATTAAGAAAAATCAGTAACTTTATATGGACGCTCTAATCCTGCAGTAATATATAGTTGCAGTTTTTATCCAAATTAAAAAGTCGATATTTTTTCGGATTAATTAATGAACATATATATATATATATATATATAATGGGATTACGAATTTTATTTAGAATATTTTTCTTTTGGCATAATTACTATTTTTGCTATTAATTAATTAGTATTTCTCAAGAATGATAAATTACACGGTGGGTGGGTGGGTGGGTGCATGTACTTGCAAAACCAGGTACAAAATTCTTTTTGGACACTTATGCATTGGTACTATTTCATAAATAAAGAAAATGTATGTGCTTTCCTTGTCATGATCATCCACTACACTATCAATCCATTAATTATTACCGCAATTTTCTAAAAAATTATTAATTTATAATATACTTATATGTGTAAATTAAATTTTAGGTTTAACTTCAAACAATTTATGAATTTAGCGTAAATTCATGAATAATACCTGAGCTTTAAAAGGGAATAATTTTGATATAGTTCATAAAATATGATCATAAATGATTCACTGAGATTATTTTCTTAAATTTTCCATTCATTTCACAATAAATAATTTTTTGACTTGTACACACATATTAACAACTGACGTATATTGATACATTTAATTATTCTTGTTAATTAAGTATATAATCTTTCTTTATCGATAATTAGAAAAGTAAATGCAATTAATGATCTTGAATATTTTAAAGAATATGAGAATAATTTTTTAAAATATGGATAAAAATTCTAAAGTAATAATTATGTTGGAATAAATTTTCGTTGCTGTAAAAGATCATTTATTATGGAGCGGGAAAAATATTTTGATTAGACATGTAGTTTTACTCGATAACACGAACTTTTTTGTCGCTTAATAATTGAAATAAAGTTTTGTTGAAAGAAAATAATGAAAGATCAACACATATATTGAGAGTTGATCTAAAATTGAAAGTTTTTGGAATTTAAAAATATTTGTGAGAATTTAAAATTAGAGTTAGCCTACCTATAAGTCAATGACAAATATTTATGTGGCTTTTATATAAAACGTGTCACAAGTCCCAACTCTTGGGTAACCTTTTGAGTTTGTTTATAAGTTATAATTAGAAAAGAACAAAAAGAGAGAGAGAGAGAGGAAAGGAAAAAGTAGTAAAGAGTGAAAGTGAATTTGGGGAATATTATTTGGAAAAACACTGTGTGAACAGTATAAAGTTACTGCATAATCATGTACATGTATTATTAGATTGTATTTTGGTATAAAGATATAAATTTGCAATGTATTTGATTGATCGTGCGATTGCTTTGACCGGTTGGTTGGTCTAGCATGACTCATTATCAGGGTCGGTCCAGAGGTAGGGTGATCCGAGCAATCGTTTAGAATCCAAATTAAGAAAGGACACAAATTTTTTTATATATATGTAGGATAAATTTTTTTTGTTCTATTTGTGTATATGAAATTTTAGTTTGCCAAAATTATCTGTAATCTTCTATTCAAAATTATCTTACTTTTCTTTTTCACATTGTTAGAATTTTATTGTCTTTTCGAATTTCACGCTCACTATTTTCATTTATAATTAAAATTATTTTTCGAGTAATCTTCTCTCCTTCTCTTCAATTGAACCGTCGTTGCAATATTTACAAGCGAATTTTAGTCGTTAGACTTAGATGCTCTTTAACCAAATATATAAGTATTGTAATCTTGTTCGATGTTCATTAAACTGTTAATATTATCCGATAATTATGTTGTATTTTTTAGCTTTTATTTAATTTTATATACTTTTTCTATGTTGAATATTTTATAGTTTCAAATAATTGGATAGTGAACGATCGTTATTTATTATTATTATTATTTTTTACGAATAACGTATGAAGATTGAAACACTCTTCTTCTTCTTTTAAAATTTTTTTATCAAGTCTTTTTTTAAAAAATAATTTTAACGAGATGCAATATATACATATATTTTTATAAATTATTTAAATCATCATAAAATTAATAAATTAATTTTTTTAACGTTTATAGTATAATAACACAAGAACACAAATTTAATTTTTGCCTTGGGCTTCAAAAATATTTAGAATGGTTCTACTCATTATATTTAGGTTTGAATCATAAAATTGAATTTTTGTGAAATGGAATAATATTTTATAATTATTAAAGTATAAAGATAAAAATAATAATATTTAAAAAAAATCAAAAACCAAATATAATTTCATCGACCAATTTAAACTTTATTTATTTATTTTATATAAAGTTATAAAAAAGGCTTTTGGGCTCAAAGAAAGACATCAAACAGAGTGGAGACACTGGAGTGGAGAGTAGACAGCCACTTCCCTCCCCCTCGTGTGTGCCAGCGACATCACCGTCAACAACGACTGACTTTTCTCGTTTTTATTCGGGTTGTCAACCGTCGAGGGCCACGAACTCGCCGGCAAAAAAAAATCTAAATCCTACGACGATGGGGGATGATTACTTGGCTGCATTCGTGGACGAGACGTCTTTCTACAACCGGCTTGTCTTGGGGAGTCTGTTGCCGGAGGGAATGTGGGTCCCTCTTCCCAGGTTGTTACAAGGCTGGCTCCGAAACTACACTGCCGCCACGATTCTCTACTTCGTCTCTGGTTTTCTTTGGTGTTTCTACATTTATCACTTTAAGCGTAACGTTTACCTTCCCAAAGGTTCGATTTTTATTTTTATTTTTGTTCTTATTTGATTCTCTGGGTTTAACTTTAAAAAAAATACTTTAATTGGAGTTGAATTATTTAGTTTTTACTCAATTTAATTCGTTTTGTCTCTAGGGTTTTGTTTAATTTTTATTGATTTCATTTTTGATGCTTGACTTTTTCTATTTGTTGATATGTCAAGACCCATGATTTGATTTTTTAAAATCTCATAAGCTTAATTTTTTGTTTTAATTCTTTCAGAAATTCCGGATGGGTTTTTGCTATAATTCTGAATGTTAGACTTGATTTCTTCCAGGATTCTGCATTTACTAGATGTTTGGTTGTGTACTAAAATCATCTTCATCTGAGTTTATCCTGGGATCCCCAGAAAACTGAATCTTGAGCTGATCTATTATTGAATTTTTACTGTGATTGTCCTTAATCCGGTAATACTAGCTTTCTATGAACACAGAATGGCTCTGCATGGTGCTCATCTTTTCCAATTGTTCTGCTCCGGTGTAGTTAGTTTGGTTGATATTCAAACTGCATAAATCGGCTCCCTAAATTGACTGATAATTTTGAGGACTAAAAATGATTATAGTGTTTGATGTCAGTGGCTTACCGACTGCCGGAACTAAATCATTGACACAGAACACCAGTCTTTGTGGTGTTATTGATTTTAAGTCTAGATTTTTTTAGTTGAAATTATGCGATTGATTATCTTTTTGACAGTTGTGATTAAACCGAACATCGTAGAGAGTTGTTGACAGTTGTTATTTTGAGTAGTTTCTTGGAAAACTGTTTTCTTTTTCATCTCCATTTGCACTTTGTTATTGAAACTTGAAAGCTTTTAGTCTAGTTTGATTTTCTTTTTGCTTGAATCAAAAAGAGTAGATGGTAAAAAGTCAAAACTACATTCTGACTACATTTTATAGAAATTTGAAACAGAAAGGATTTGAGTAAGTGGTTAGGAATGGCAGGATATTAACTCTTGATCCCACAAATAGAGTATAGTTGGCTGTCACTACTGATCATTAATGAACACCGTGAAAAGGAGGGAACAAAGAGGGTTGTACATCTATTTATAATTTATGACATGTTTATAAGAAGAAAAACTTAACTGTCTCTGACACTGAGGGTTTTTGGTTGCAGATGCAATCCCTACAAGGAAGTCAATGCTGTTGCAAATATATGTTGCAATGAAGGCCATGCCATGGTATTGTGCTCTGCCGACACTTTCTGAGCACCTGGTAGAAAATGGATGGACGAGATGTTATTCAAGCATAAATGAGATGGGTTGGCTGGCCTACGCGTACTATCTGGGTATTTATTTGGTCATTGTGGAGTTTGGTATCTACTGGATGCACAGAGAATTGCATGACATAAAACCACTGTACAAATATCTGCATGCTACTCATCATATCTACAACAAGCAAAATACTCTTTCTCCTTTTGCTGGTAAGCTCAATTTCTGTTTTGCAGTTACATGTGGCAGAACTATATGCTCAGCAAATTCTGTAGATGGTTATTCATTGATAACCGTATCCCGTAACCTTTTAATCTATCTGGGTATGATTTTACTTGATTTGGTTGTTAAAGTAAATATTTATTATCAACCAATAAAAAAGAGTACATGTTTGTTGCTGGAGGCGACAATATCAACCAGACACTAGTTCAATGACTTCCAACCATCCCAGTTTTCCGGAGACTTGTAATGGGTAAAGCGCAAACAACCCGTTTTTGACTGTGGGTTAGGGCGAAGGATCTATGATTTGATGAATACGACAAATTACAAAACCTTGCTGTGTCGGACAGTCCTTGTATGCGGACACTGGAGTTTAAGTTTTCTATATAAACAATAGGATTTTGCTTCATGAGAGCCAACTAACTTATATAAGTTCCCATAAAAGGTTTGATTATTTGTACCAAATCAATTTATGTTTAGAAATTATCATATGAATATATCTATTGGTGCATTTAAACGTACTTATATCTATCCAACGGTTACTTATCTATTCACATCTTATGCATATACGGCCTTGTCCTTGTGTCATTCATTTTGAAAGTCGCTGTGTCCGACACCCTGGATCGTGTAGATTCTCCCAGACTTTTGTTTGTGTCCCCAGATAATAGGTTGGGATGGCTAGGGTGGATTAACCTGCAATCCGTTTACTGATACTATTTTCAAAAGGAAAAATATTCAGAGATATTTCTATCTGTCCAGAGCACTTTCCGTACACATTCATTGTGTAAGCATTTTGAATGGGGCATCAATCAATGTACTGAAAGCACTTTTAAATGCATTGGTTAGACGAAGGCAGATGTCATAATGCATTTTGGCGTTAACTAGAGAGGAGAGAAGAAATGAAGAATAGAGACAAGAGAGTGGAAACAGATTAATGAGTTGACGCGGTCCAGACCTGGCATGAACCATCGTTTCTCCCGGGTTATGATTGATGGTCATCCATGTTTGTGCTCATTTCTTCCCTATTGGTCTTAGCTGTGGGGGTATTCCTTTTCTGCCAAGAAGGGGTTTGCCAAGGCCCAATTTCATATGCTTTGGCAGTAAAAGCCTAATTACTATGGCCCAATTGATCTTAATAAACTGTTACGCATTCTGAAATTGCGGATCAGGGTTAGGGGCTCCACATTCTGGTTGACATCCTCGGTCTTATCTTTGGTTTTGGGTTCTATTCATATTATTGGAGACAGACATCAGTTTGGTCAATTAGTAAGTTTGAGAAGTCAAGTTTTCTCTGAATAGTTGCGAAATTAACTCTAAACTAGTAAGCCACATGCTTTGGAAAGCGGTTGTTTGATATCTTTGTTGCTATGTTAAGCAGCACAACCACTATTTCCAAACTTAATTTTGTCTAGAAAATAAAAGGTTTCATTGATATGTTTTTTTTTTCTTAGAATCCATCATCAATATTGCTATCGGAAACTTTTCTTAGCCCAATGTGGTATGGGGAAACCTCATGGGAGACCCAAACAAGAACAAAAAGAAGAAGTTTGAGTATCCTTGATGGAGCTACCTTTTGAGAGTTGTGCTACGCTGGGATAACTCTACGAATGCTGCCATTTACTTGGGGTTTGTCACTTGTGCTACTTTAGGAGACCTCCAAAATTGATTTGGATTGCCAATTTTAAAGTTCATTCAGCACTGAAGTTATTTTATCTTCTCTCTTCTTCCTCCCCCACACTCTTTCTGAGTTTTGAGGATCCAAAACCGTGAAGGCAAAGCCCTAGAATTTTAGGAAAGAACTTATTTTACCACTATCCAATCGCATGTGATTTATAGTATATGCATTTATAACCATGGCGTTCGGTTAATATAAAATTAAACTGTTTGCATGTAATTTTAACAAAGGGGTTTCATGACAGCATAAAGAAGTGCCTTTCAATGACCCTTTCAGTAATTTAAAGCAAACTTTCTTGCCAAAGAAAGCCAAAAGGATATCAGAAGGGATACTTTATTAATCTTTTATCATGTCATGCCTTAAATCAATTTAGCAATCCATTGTCTCATTATCTTTCTTTGTGCAACAGGTTTGGCATTCCACCCATTGGATGGAATTCTACAGGCAGTGCCTCATGTAATAGCTCTATTCCTAGTTCCAACACATTTTACAACACACATAGCACTGTTATTCATTGAGGCTATTTGGACTACAAATATTCACGACTGTATACATGGCAAACTATGGCCTGTAATGGGTGCTGGCTACCACACCATTCATCATACAACATACCGTCACAATTACGGACACTACACAGTATGGATGGACTGGATGTTCGGTACTCTCCGTGATCCAGAAGAAGATGAGGCCAAGAAGATATGAAATGATCGGAAACTGGATTGACGGCTCTGCAGTTGTAGTTCGTTTGTACTAATTGTTAGGCTGGCGGTGTTTAATTGATGTTGGGAGTTGGGACATGTTAATTCAATTTGTTCATGTAAATGGGTGAGGGATTGTGGGTTTTCATTTCATTGGATGTAGTAGTAGAAAGAAAAGGGGGGTTGGAGGGGTTGGGATTGGGAGGTTCTTATGGAGCTTTTATTCCCTTATTTGTTTTCAGCTCATCAGTACAGCCTGATCATCAATAGAACTACAATTTGGTGTTTTCTCGGATCAAACTTTGGTGGAATTCATTTTGAACTGAATCGTAGGTGTTTTAAATTCTTTTCCTTTCATCATCCTATTTAAGATGGCGTTGAATCTGTTGTTTTTTTTTTGTAGAAGTCTTTTTTTTTTTTTTTTTTGTGTGTGTGTGTGTATAAGTTAAAATTATGCATATTTATTATTGTAAATTCCATATGTTTAGATTAGGCCCATGTTTGTGCAAAGTTGATAGATTAGTTCCATATTTAAGGAAGGGATGAACAAATTGAAAGCATCTATATTTATTTGGATTGCATGACATAAAACCTCCGTACAAATATGTGCATGCTAGCTTTGTTACATGGATACTTCACTAAATATCAGTGTTCACATGGACATGGACGTGGGTGTGGGTATGGATGTAACTGTTTTATACTACATTTAGTGTAAATTTTTATAATTTTGAAGAATTCAATGCTCGGATCCACACTTATATCATGTGCGGTTGTTACTTATTTAAGTAGTAAAGTAGAATAAAGTAGAATTTTGGGTAGGAATTTCGATTTATGGAATACGGAAAGCGAAGACTATCTTTTCTAGATTTAGGTAAAGGTATACGAAGAACTTCCCATTTTATAGGGTTGACAATCGTTCCAATGAATCGTACCAAAGCGAGTCCTTTTTTAAACTTTCACTTAGCCAGAAATAGGGCTGATCATTCCTCTCCGGATTATTCGCTTCGATTAGGGTTAGGTTCGATTGGCGTTTTTAATTGGGCTCGTCTTCGAATTGGAACTCGCTCGAATTTTGGAATGGATAGGATTCGCCGAGTCCAGGTCATGTCCACAACAATAAAAAATATTTTCTCCTTTTGTTGGTAAGCCCAATTTATCTATATCAAATATGGAGCATATAGGGATTGAATTTCACATTGAATACAAATACGCCTCGTTAGTCGCCAACACTTAATAAAGGTCCTTAATAATTTAGCGAACCATTTTCTCATTGTTCTTTTTTGTGTACCTTATAGCTCTATTCTTAGCTCCAACACATTTTACAGCACAATAAAACAGTGATATGATATGATATTTGATAATATATAAAGGTGAAAAGGAAAGAAAAAGATAGAGCGTGGTAGTTGGCAGTTGATGTGGTGTTGATATGATATAAAGATGAGTAAAGAATTGTGTAAAATTAGTAGGTTTGAGAGTGAAAATTATGATTTTTTAAACCAACATAGTGAACGAAAAAATATAATTTTTTGAAATAAAAGTTTTAAAAAGTACTCAATTGAGCGAACATTAATAATGTAGTTTTTTTTTTAAATAAAAGATATAAGATCTAAAAGTATAATGGAACGTATAATTTCCGAAATTGAATAAATCTTTGAGATTCACCACTAGCTATGTAAGACCCCGAGTTTTATTTTTTCTTCCGTGTTCTAGATTCGATAGTATTGTTATTTAACTTTAAAATTGATAAAAGATAGTGTTTTAAAAAAAAAAACAACAACAACAAAGAGAAGGGAGGTTAGTAGGAGAAGCAATTCAACTAGGAGGGGTCTAGGTATAACTTAGGCCCTAGACTAGTGAATGGGCTGGTTATAGGGACACAAGACTCCCTCTTGTTTTGCCAAATTTTGCCAAGGAAGCCATGAACATCCTTGGACTGCCACATATGGTGGGAAGGGGACTATTTATACTCAACCTTCACACCATCCATTTGTTTTTATACAACATATTAGTAAAGGTAGAGAAGAGGGAAGGTAATTAGAGAGGAAGTTTGCAAATAATGGGAGAAAGAAGAAAAGTTGCTGCCTAGGATAGGGAGAGAAGAGAAGGAGAAATTTTCCAAGGTGAGGAAATTTCCCTTCCCTCCTTAATTTCATGCTTTTAATTTATTTCC
>JAOWAN010080691.1:0-10516 GCA_028566635.1 Lobelia cardinalis
ATTTTGCTAAAGAGCATCTAAATCTAACGATTAAAATTCGCTTGTAAACAATGCAACTACGGTTCAATTGGAGAGGAGAAAAGATCACTCGAAAATTAATTTTAATTAAAAACAAAAAGATTGAGTGTATAATTTGAAAAAACAACAAAATTTTCACCGTATTAAGGAGGAGAGTGAGATAATTTTGAATAAAAGATAAGAGATAATTTTGACAAACTACCGTTTCGTATACACAAATAGAATAAAAATATTATCACATGCACCTAAGAATTTTTTTTTTTTGGTGCCCTTTATGAATTTGGGCCCTGGGCGGTCGCCCGGCTCGCCCTAGGTCTGGGCCGGCCCCGGACCCAAACTGAGTTTTAAAAAAGAAAGAAAAAAAAACTGAAGAACAAGAGAATTGAGGGATAATATGAATACGAAGTAATATGAAAGAACTTTACTGTCAAGCAAACTTTAAACTAAAATTGCAAATAACAGGAAATGTTCAAGTTATCTATCAGAAAGTAGAAAAAGAAAGGACTTACTGTTTCAATTGAAGCCCCGTATAAATGCAAAGCAGATATCTGCCACAATAGCTGCTGCTTCACATTACAGTTTATGAACTCCCAAAGCTTCATAAATCTTGTCATTTCAAAAACTATCATGAATAAAATTTCAATATAAGCTTCAAATCAATATATCATGATTATATTTTTAATATAAGCTTCATAGATCTTGTCATTTCAAAAACTATCATAAATAAAATTTCAATATATCCACACATACACCAAAATTCAATAGGATGGATGTCAGATTTAACCTTATGATAACTTCATTATTAAAAAATTGCATATAAATGAATAAACAAGCTGCAATTGTTTGCAGTATTAACTCACACATTGCCCTAAGATCAAATATTGGAAAGCAGTTAACATGCAAAGAAAGAAGCAAAGTTTACATGTCAGAATCACCTCCATGTCCATACTATATGACATCTACGATTTACCATTGTTCTCCCACAACACAAAGACTCATGTTTTCTTAGCAATCAACGCAATATTCCTTGGGGATATTGAAGGATTAAAAATGGGTAACATGACTACATCCACGGAATTCCCTTGCTCTTGAAGAAACAATAGTCGATCAAGCAGAAGTAGAGTTTCCAAAACAGGACCCAAAGCTGCTCGAAGGGACCAATAAGGCCCTACCAATTCCTGCACAATTGGTGGGTCCATCAGTAATGAAACCAAGATTTTAAACTGAGGATCAAGTAAGAAAAAACAGCTGAACGGATTCTTTAACAGCATGAAGTGAAGAAAGCTATTTGTAACATAAGAACAATAATCTAACATACTAATGGATACAAAATCACCAAAATTCTAGGGCCAGCAGTTTTATCCACAAAATGGTGATACAAGTGAAGATTATATAACTCTAGGCATAACCAAAGGTCCAAAACAATAGTGATCACATAAAGTTTGATATATATTGTTCAGCCCATCTATAATAGCTTAAGCTTTTACTTAAGTTGGTAATGGAATATGATTGGCCCCTCTCCAAAAGCTTAACCTTGTCAATGAGTTGGTAACTGAACATATTATAGCCTAGCAAAGCAAGGTCATTGTGCCCGATAGAATTATGTTTACGGTTTAGGTTCCAGTATAAGTAGATTCACAATCACCAAGAAGTTAGCACTAGTCGGTGAAAAGTTTCAAATCTACTGCAAACCCAGCTGTATACACTAGTCAGTCAAAAGTTTCAAATCTACTGCAAACCCAGCTGTATGTATTCCAAGGCTTGGAATGTTGACATGTCTGCCAATTCACTGTTGCTTGCAGCTCCATCCATTATGAAACACAATTCGCCCTCACATGTACTACTTTTTGTCTAACTAACACTCGTTAATGTGTTTTTGGTCCTTTCATTTTCCTTTTCTTTCTTTAGTTTCTATGTTGGAAGGAGGGGGGTGGGGTAGCTTAAGTAGTATGCAAGTTGCCATAATCTAAGCCTCTTGCAAACGATGTGCATATCGAAGGAAAAAACACGAATAATCACAAATTAAGCCCCTCAATGCATGGCTGTAAGAAAGGATATATTGCTTTGTTTTCAACCAATAACTGATGTGAAGTAGGACCAAAGACAAAAGAGAGAAACTCTGGAAGGTAGAATAACAACATACAGCAAATGGTTCAGCTTCCGTCCATAGTTCAGAAAAATCGATATCAGGAATACGTGGGAGGTTGAGCCGACTGAATCCAGACAAGCAAAATTTCTTGAAAAGAGAACATTTCTCAACATTTTTAGTCGTTTCACTTTTAGCACTCTGCTCATAGCACAACACTTCCGAGGCTGCCCCTGAAAATTAGCAACAACACCTCAAAAACACTAAAGAGTAAAATTACAAGTATTAACATAGAAATTCATGTTTTCCTCAACAATGGCTCGTGAGTATCAGTGAAAAGAAGGGATGAGCTACTTCCTCCATCGCCCACAAAGAGATGCTAAATCATATTAATTTTGATAAAGGTAAAATGTTAGTGTGTCCAGCTAGTAGAGCTCGCACAAGATTTACTCCATCTTCTCATAAATGCATGGAAGGGGTCTATGTGTAAGCAGGTATACATTTCAAAACTTGATTCACATTTACCTTTACTTTAGGTATTGGAAATGCAAGCTATACCTTTTTTCTTGCCAATTTTGGTTGTAGTATGCATCATAGGCCAACTTCCTTCTATATTAGAGTTCTCCATCGCAAGGAATTGAGAACATGTCGTAGTTTCTTTATAATGAACATTCGACTCTAGTATCCTTTGTTGCTGCTGGCGACGCAAAGCTTTCCCTTGGCGTCCTAGCCTGGGACTTGTTATAAATATCTCTGGAAAATATCGAAAAAGAACCTATGGAAAGTCTCAGGTACAGATTCACAACAAAAGGTGATTGCACAGAAAAAAAAAAAAAAATACACGACTCCCAACAAACAGAAAAGAAACTGAATGAAAATGTATGAATTGCCGACAGGATGTAAAATACCATCTGGAAGGCAGCATTGAAAGCATGCAGCTCAAAATTTTGAAGACCAGCATTGTTTCCCATACTTCTCCATCTATCTGCGCTCTAATGAAAATTCACAAGGTCACTGGATGCAGGATGTATACTGTAGCCATTATTTAAAAAAAAACTAATATTTCATTTGTCAAAACAAATAGCACTTTGTACTTATAGCTGTGCTTTTTGCAAAACATTAGTAGCAACTAGCAAGAACAAATCCATCTTTTACATGTGACCCATTTTGAATAGTCATATGCCAAAGGAGCAGAACGCATGGGCAGGCTATACTACTCATATGCAAGAAAAGTGGACATTAATTAAAAAAAAAACACTGCTGCCTTCCCAAACCACCCCTACTAGGAGTCACTTGAGGCTCCTGCCTAGGGACAGATCTAGTTGATTTGAAGGTAGATTAGGCACCGAAAATTTGTTAAATAAGAAATACAAATTAAGTACGGTTGTAGATTCTATGGAAAAGAAAAAGGGGTTTTACTACAAGAGCAAGCATAGTTGAGGCCCTCTCTATAAGCAGTTACATGAAAAGCTGGTTTTAATGGGTTACAGGAAAATGTGCAATCCTGATGCTGACAATTATCTGAACATAATCTCCGACAAGTGCTACAACAAAGGTTATGATTAGAACAGGTGATACACGTTAAGAACCTTCAGTTAGTATTAAATATATCTGGGGATCAAATTCCCTATTCTTGTATTAGGGTCTTATAAGCAAAAGCTTACTTGAATCTCAGTCCCTGCCCACGAAAAGAGAAAGATGTAAACGATGCGGTGATTTTCCAAGTTCTCTTGCAGGACCAAAGTTGGATCAATAGCTTAACCACCTTCCATTAAATAGCTAGCCAAATGCAGCAACTGTACAAACTAAAATTGATTAACCATTAGAAATGTAGGTATGATTTGATTATACCTGACAAGCAAGATCCCGTGAACATTTGCCGAGGAATAAGCCAGCAGCCTTAACACCTTTACTCACTGGAAACCCATACTGGGAATCAGTTTCTCCAACTCCTTCCTCAGACAGTAAGTTATAACAACAGCCAATGCTGACTACTGCTTTAACTTCTTCACACTCCAAAAATGTCCTGCATGAAAAAAGTACTTTTGGAGTTGAGGCTTCAAAAGATCACTAATGCTAGGCACCCATCCTACCCTTCTGGTCCCCTAATGCATTGAAACATGGACCATTCAAAAGATCACTAATGCTAGGCACCCATCCTACCCTTCTGCTCCTCTAATGCATTGAAACATGGACCATTCAAAATCATTGGATGATTAACTTGAGAAAGAACACAACTGAAAAGTGACACGATAATAGAAAAGTATGTTCCTAACTCAATAATTTCAAGAGTTGATTCACGTATGCCCGAATCGCCATGGACATTCAATCTCCAACGTTCAAACTTGTTATATGTTTAAAATTGTGAGGGGAACTTGATAGATTTTTCCATTTTCCATGTTTGTCGTTCGACAAGTATTAACAACAAAATTACAAGATGTATTGAACAATACTCTTCCAATATTCATTTTGCAGACATCAAATCTCTTTATTTCGTGAAAGACAGTCGTAGACTTATCTACTTACTCTCCCATTCATTATAGATCCTCATTTTTTTAATGCTTTTTGGGGCTTGACCATTTGATTATCAGTCACGACATTGGGTGCCGCCTAATCCATAATCGAGATGGGTAGGACCACAGGGGCAGCAAAGCTTTCCATACCAAGTTTTTAACACAGCTGCATTTCCAAGACTTCAACCCAAAACCTTGGTTAAGCTAGAACAACCCTTACAGAAGTACCTTTTCTTGTTAAATTAAAACCGTTTGCTGATATAAATTGCCACATCTAGGATGAAATAGAAACTCTACCTTAGCATTGTTACAGAAAGGTCCCCACAAGCATGAAGTCCAGTGAGAAGCAAGGAAGACACAGGATTCGAATAAGATGAAGAAGGTATTTCCCTCTCAGACAATCCTTCAAACGGATGATTGTCAGTGCCAACACGTTGGCGGATCATACTTGGTCTCTCGGCATTTTCTACCTTAGTAAATGCCTTCAGTGTGTCAGTGGACAGGACACGGCATGTGACTGCCTTAGGCATGCTCAAGTCTCCTACTCCTGAACTGACAAAATGTTGCATGTAATCAACAATTGCAAGGCAAATAGAAACTGCATGTAAGTGTATTCAAAATCAAAATCAAAATGCCAATTGGGCAGAAGGATCAAGTAAAAAAAGAACAACAGAAATTTCAACTTGCACGTGCATGCCAAAATTCTTCGTCATAATATGGATGCAAAAATACCCAAACTTGTCCAAACCCTGCAACGATCCTTCCCTATTGGGACAGGCTTTGGGAGGGCTTTTGTACAACCTATTGGTTTGGGAAGGCCATTCTACAACTTGCCAGGTTTGGGTTTAAGGGTGAGACGTTCCAATCACGTTTGTTGTATTTTGTAAGTGTTTAATTATCTTTCCGATATTGTTCATTTCTTTTTCCTTTGCTCTATAATGAAATAAAGTTGGGCTGTGTAATGTTTAATCTATTGAACAGTGATTGAAGTGAAAGTGAAATTATGAACTCATGTTGTTAGGGATTAGGCAAGATAAGGGAATGGGCTTGTTTTGCAGGTTCGTGTGGTAGTTTCAGGGTCTAGCATGGCAGGTTTGGGAAAAGGAAAATCCATCTCAAGCACGCCTTGTTGCATCCCTGATTCACGAGTCTAGTTAAAGCAGCCTCTTACAGCAAACCAATGGTAGAGATACAGCATATTTGCCTATTCATGATCAAATGCATGAGATGATCTACAAAGTTCCCTCCATCCATAAATGAGTGTCCTGTTTTGACTTTTTTTCGACAACTTTATAAAACTTCTTGCTGTGAAGTTATAAAAAATGTTATTGATAGTTTACTAAACATTCTTACAGATGTTCAAATTTTAGAATCTAATACACAATACATATGTGTGAAATAATTATTTTAAGAAGAAATTAAGTTGACTTTTCAAAACCCAAACAGGACACTCATTTAGGGAGGGAGTAGAATGTAGTTGATTTGACCAAAATTAAGGCTCAGCATTATATCAAACTGTGGTATATCGTCTACGCATAGCTATTTATCAAAAACAGAAAAAACTCTACAATTATAAATGTTCATAGAAATAAAAGTAAAGGTGTTGTTGGCATGTTGCCCACATTGACTGGGATGGCTTCATCTGACCACATATAACAAACGATATGTGGAACCTAAGCATGAAAAATGGGGAATAAGGCAGTTGCTGGAAAAAGTCAACTTCCCATGCATAAGTGCATAATAAAACCACAGGATAATTACTTCAAGGACATTTTTACCAAGATTTACGCATCTTAGCTGTATAGTGCTTCTTGATTCGTTCTGCGCGTGTATCTGTGATTTGCCCATGATGAGGACTGGCATCTATTGCAATTACAGAAAACTGGTACTGGAAAGAAAGCACTTGTGCAAGATAACCCTAGAAGAGATTCCAAAACAAAAGAGATGTCAATTTGATGCAGGAAATTAGAAATCAGAATAGTATTTTCCAGATAAAGGCAAGAGAAAAAGATCTATATTCTTCATGTTTCCTACTACAAAAAAGTAATACCAGTCATTCATCAGATAAAAAAAAAACAATTGACAGTGATTCATATTTTTGCCACTCAGGAAAGAAGTGAAGCCAATATTCATCTAAGAAAATTATAGAGAGATAAAGGTATTTCTAAGCTTGGTGATTGATACATGTCATACAGCGTAAATAGCATTATCAAAAATGAAAAAACATTGTGATCTTTTATTAGAATAAAGATAGTGTCAACTGAATTGCAGGCTATTTGACTTAAACGAAAAAAATTATGTAGTGAAAAAAAAATTTAAATACACACCTGACCAGCACCAACATCAATTATAGTGTTAGCTCCAGTAAACCTCACAACTGAACCAATAATAGCCGCAAGAGCCTCTATCTGCTCAGACAAAATCACCACCCATTAAGATTTCACTTATTTCTGAGGAAAAGCATAGCTTGTTGCTTATTCTACAAGAAGTGAAGCATTCTAGTTCTTTCTCCCACCCAGGAAGATATCAGAAAAAAAAATATTTTTAAAATTGGCTAGCATAACTACACTTCAACAAGCCATCAAGATTCACCCGGATGCCAATGCTTTTACACAACTAGGCTCAGGTCATTTAAATTTAACTCCTCTCCTTCTGGTCTTGTTTCACTTCTAGCAACTTGTCTTCATAGTTTCCATATGTTTGTCTTCTGACTCCAAAAAGGATTCAACAACACAGTAGCTTTACATGGTGGGTTATCATTATCATCATGTGTTGCTCCCCTAGTGCCTTTTTCAAATTCTTATTTTCATTTCAAGTAATAAGACATTTTCCTTTACTGCATACAAATGTATCCAATCACAATCGTAGAATAATAACGCGAGAGCGTTCTCGCCCAATTTTCCTGCTCCTCAATCTTTGAGAATTAGAAAAATCCTTTTCAAATTTGGATTTGTTCATTTCGAATCTGAGTTCTATTATTTCATTCTTACTTAATTTGTCTATTTTACCCCGTTTTATATCATTCCTCACATCCCATAGTTTGATCCTTTTGAAATTTTCAGAATTTCAAAAGAGAATTGTAAAAATATTTAAATATGTAGCACCCCCTCTTCCATTTGTCCCAAATGCGAGACATTTCCTTTTCATCACGAAACTTTTAGCGTGAAGACTTTATTAACCTATTAGTTGGTGGATGAGATCTATCAAGTTATCAAGTAGCTTTCATTTGTGGCAAATCCCCCTCTTTTTACTAGGATTGAGGGAGTTTCGAAAAGAGTAGGAAGGACTGATAGTAGATGACGGAAAGGGGAATAAGAGTTAATAAATCTATGACCTACTTCATGTTTCTTCTTCCAGTTCATGCCTTGGGTAAGAACATTATCAAGAGAAGTCACCTGCAGATCAGGGAACACCTGCAATGAAACAGCTAAGTCAATTACTCTCAGCATTTGACACTTCTAAAAATAACCAATTAAACTATGCACTCTGATCCAATTTCAACTCCTGTGATATTGCAGGATTACACGTTATGCAGCTTGCATATTGCTAAAAGCCTAAAAGTGAACATGAGCACACAGAGAAACAAGGAAATGGAGGACTCAAAAACAATCTAACTTATAGCCGCTAACTGACCTCATATCTAGGATCAATGACGCCGTACCTTTGTCAAATCAGCCTGATCACGAGAAAGTGCTAGAGACCTTAATGTTAGAACAAATTTCTTGAGCGAAGCAGGCCAGTTGTCCTATCGGTATAAGCAATCATAACCGACGTTAATGCACTAGTATTATTGAAGTAATATAATCAAGCCAACGAAACAAAAACAAAAACATGACCAATCACACCAGTCAATTTACCCTAATTACCACGAGGCAGTGACTAAATCATCAATTTTAGAAGATAAGGTTTCTAGACAGTCATTTTCCACTAAAACAGGCTATTGAATTTACTAAGTACTACCTCCTTTCCAAAATGAACGAAAAGTGTCACTCTTTTTGGGATGGAGGGAGTAACAAAATGAAGATGAATATGAAAATGAACGAGAAGAATGCCTGAACAGCTCCAGAAGGAATTTGAAGAAGATTCTCCACTGATTCCTTCCGAAGGCAATCAATCCATTCCTTGTCAAAAGCTTCCCAAAGTCTATCCTGGAACAAAATTTAATGGAGTTCACACATTGTGCGTGTGCGTGTGCGTGTGAAGAGAAAAATAGAGTGAGGTTAAGAAAATAGTACCTTGAAGAAATTGACGACATGAGCTTTCCAGAAGAAGCTATATGGCTCGAGAAAATTGATGATTGCGCGAATCCAGGCCAGGGTTTCACTGGCACTTGCGCACGAATACTGGCATTCCCCCGCCATCGCCGCCGCTGGAATTTTTTTTTTGATCGGCTGAGAGAAATGAAATGAGCGTCTCCGACCCAGATTTAACCAGTCCGCCGTCCGGGTAAACATTTTATACCGTCCCGCAGTTACAGACATGTAATAAGCTTTGGGCCCAATCAAACCAATTTGAATTGGGCCGTGACGACACCTGGGCCATGACTCTCAAAACCCAAATTTTTTCTCGCTTATTACTTTTTTTATTTTTATTTTTATTTTTGGAAGCAAACGAAATCCACTTTTTTTCGTTGCCTAGGGGTTGGGGAAAGTGAATTTTTGTGACTTTTGATTTGGTTTAATAATTAAAAAAAGTTGATTTGGTTTACTAATTTTTAAAATAAAAAAAGGTAAAAAGTATAGTTGTGAAATCAATAATAAATAAAAAATTAAAAGTCTAAAAAGTATCTACCCATCTTGTCACTTTTTGACCCTGAGAATCAATATATCGAGGGACATTCGTGCACTCTTGGGTGTGTTCACCTGCATGTTTTTTATTCAAATTTTAGTTTTTGATTTTTTTTGCTCATCGATCCCACAAGTTTTTTATCTCTCTTTCTCTTATTTTTTATTTTAATCATTACAAAAACTCTTTTGAATTATTTATCAATATATTTTTCAAGCACAAGTAAAGTCAAAATTTAACGAAGTTCACCAATTCGCTGGTATTATTATTACGCGTGTGATGTGATCACTGATCACTAAGAAATTAAAAAAAAAAAAGAGAGAGAGAGAGAGAGAGAGAGAGAGAGAGAGAGAGAGAGATGAATGTTAAATTTCAACCATAATATACTGTATAATATGTCTTTTGTTTTGTTTTAAATATTTCGAAGAAAACAATATGGCTGCATTCTCATGAGTATTGTTTTTATAATTTTATAATTTATAATTTTTCTCTTTCATTGGTTTCATAATTTTTCTTTTTATCTCTCTATTATTTTTTACTTTAATCATTATAAAAAATTTAAAATCAAATTAAAATATTACTTAGGTTCCGATCACGAATACAATATATGGTAATATTGAGTGATATGGTAATGTTTATAATATGAATATGAGATAACATGGTTGATATGAATTTATAAAGTAAAATACTAAATTGTCCCCATGATGTGAAATATTTGAATTTGGATTTTCTATCCCACTTGATATCTCATCTTCTGTCTCATATCTCTTAAATATTGACATATATTCCATTGACTAGAATTTTAAAATTTAGGGTCATCTTTTAAATGACTAGTATGGGATTTTAGAAAGATGGGACAAGGAATGGAACACCAAATGAAACAGAAGATCCGGACTCGAAATATTTGAATATGATGTCAGGAGAGAAAATGTGATGTGAAAGATTTGAATGTGATGAGAGAATTGAGGAGAGATGAGAGATAATATGATGTGAAATATTTGAATTAATTTGTGAGAGTGTATAGGTGTATGGGTCATTGATGGAGGTCCATCCAGCTCGCATAACGATCAACCTGGGAGACCAAGTCGCTTCAAGCAGATCGACCTAGTTGAAG
>JAOWAN010080752.1:0-23855 GCA_028566635.1 Lobelia cardinalis
ACAAAATTAACGAATATACAACAAAAAAGTACTAAGATACAACAGTTTGCACGTTTGTACGATATTTATGGTTTGTAACTGATCATTTTCCTATATATATATATAGGAAGAGAAGGATTTGGCTAGGGACATTTGAGACAACAGAGGCAGCTGCTCCCCCATTCAGTCACTTTATGCATTTAGGAAATCACAATACTTGTAAACTTACCTTTCTAAGTTATTTTAATGATCACAATATGTTTTGGAATATTTGTCCTTTGAAAATGACCATAAAGAATTACTAAGTCAATCATAAAAGTATAAATGTGATTAAGTACCTAAGTTTATTTGATGGAGTTGCTGTATGCTAGCTAGTTGCTCCCCCATTCACTCTTTCATATCCTTGCTCCCATTTAAGTGAATGCTTTTTCATATTCTAGTTGATTACTCCTGTCATTTTGGGCAAAGAGTAATATAACATTACATAATAGTTAATGATTTGAACCTTAAAGAGTATTAACCCCAAATGAGGAGATTTAACTGCAGCCCTTATTACCTGGAATATATTAATTATAATTGATCTCACACACGACTTAAACTTTTAAAATAATAGAGATTAGGATGCAAATTACGAAAAAGTCTAGAAAATCATTCAAGCATGGAAGAGACGATTGCTCTATCGGAGACATCCAAGGCCAATAGAGCATTGGCCTCTCCTCACAGCTGCGACTCGCAGAACTTCCCTACACATCATTTGAGACATATAAAATATGTTTAAATCATTAATTATTAATGTAGTAACTGTATTTGGTGATGGATTTAATGGTGTAGCTACTAAACCCGCCACTTGCCACTTAGTGCAGGCCTTCATTTTGAAAGGCCGTCCTACCACCTTGTTGATTGAAGATGTTGAAAAGCTTTTGGAAATGCTGGAAACAGCCCTAGTTAAGTTACTTGTTGGAACCAAGATGGAAACAATTAAGCTTAATAAGCTTGAATATGGAGTGCTGCTTGGTAGGAAATTAATAATACCTCACCTATTGACACTGAACATATGGAGAACCCTTTATGTGCAGTCTTAATTGTAAAAAATATACAAGAGCAGTGAACATTTTTGTAGCATTCTTAACTACTCGATCCAAATCTTTGAAACTATTTAAAGGAAAATGAGTTTCGCAGTTTGGTATATCTTTATTTAAGATTTTCATGTGAATGAGGACTTCTGTACAGGTAAAAAAAAAAAAAATTGTTATGCTAATTTACAGCTGAAATGCTGCCCAAATTGTCTCAACTTATATGCTTTATTTGAAGGTTGTCTTGTAGAAAGAATTATATGGTGATAATGTGACACGTGCGGAGACCTACCTTGCTCTTCACTTTCGAAAGGATGTTGATGGCAAGAATCATTTCATGGGTGAGCGAGCTACACAACAATATGTAAGTATATACTTAAATAAAATATATGGTATTGAGTATGTCATATATGTTACATATTTTGTATTTGATATATGTTTGATATATATATTTTTTAATATTTTAGACTGGCTACTACACGACGATGGCTGCCCGTGAAGCTTCTCGATCAACAGGAGAAGGTAGCAGTAGCCAGAAAGTAGTACACCCATAGATGGTCAAGTATGGGCAGAAGTTGCAAGCATCGGAAGAAAAAAGAGGTCTGATCATGTTTTTGGGTTCAGAGACAGAGGGGCAGAGCTACTCGAGATTCCTTCACTACGTCGACGCAATGCAGGGCATACCCACTTTACGATCGGATTTGGATCAGGTTCTTTGGGTTCTATACCTGAGGAGGTGCAAAATATTATTGACGCGAAACTAGCTGAGGAGCGAGCTGGAGTAGCTCAGGAGCGAGCTGAGCTGCGGACTCAGTTGCAGATGGAATTCCAGGATGCTCTTCGTCAGCAGATGGAGTTGCTCGTTTCGCAATTTCAATAGTGGTTGCCTAACTTTCAGCAACTTTTTATATTCCCGACCCAACAACCTTTTATATTTCCGAACAACTTTTTACAAGCATCGCCGAGCACTACACCGTACATCTCCAGCAGTTGCATATTCAGCTCGGGTCCACATCGCAGTCTCGTCCCAATTCGACCTCCCAAAATGATCAGCCAGCCGAAACCACCTCGCAGCGTCACCTCGGTGGCGATTTCTTTGACTCCTTGATGACTAGCTATGGTCGTGATCTTCCTGCTTCTTAAGACTTTATTTGTTATAAATTTGGTTGTGAGTTATGAATTTTATGTTTTTGTATTGCTTGCAACTTTATGAAGTTTATGTATTTGGTTGTTAATATCTTATGTAGGTGATGAATGATTATGTGATTTTATGAAGTTTAGAATAATTTTGATCATTAGATAAATTTAAATTTTGATACTTTTCATTTTATTTCCAATTTATTAAACATTATCAGGTATCCAGAAAAATATATAATTTTTTAAAATTATTTTTTATTAGTTTTTTTAATAATAGTGACGAAATCCGTAGCAAATATTTGTATATATTATTAATTTTTTTATATAATAGTGATGAAAACCGTGGCTAAATGTGAATTAATTAGCTACGGTTTTCGTGGCTAAAATATAACCGGTAGCTAATTTTACAAGACTTTGGTGACAGAGTCCGTGGCTAATATTTTTTAATTTAGCTATGGTTTTCGTGGATAATTAGTTACGGTGTCACTTCCGTGACTAATTAGCCACGCTTTTTTAGCCACTCCGATTTGCCACGAAAACCGTGGCTAAATGCTTATTAGCTACTGCTCTCCGTGGCTACTTTCGTGACTAATTAGTCTTCCTATCAAACTCTGGGATGAATGCATTCTAGCTTCAACCTATCTTATAAACAAATTTCCTTCTTCCGTTCTTTAAAACAAATATCCTTATGAAGTTCTTCTTAACAAACCTCCCTCCTACACTCTTTTAAAAGTTTTTCTTGTGTTTTGCATCCACTATGTCTTTTTAGGGAGACAAGTTTTCCACCAAGGCTAGGAAAGCAATTTTTTTTGGCTATCTTTTGGGTCACAAAGTATATAAAATTTATGACCTTTCTAATCATCAAGTCTTCACCGGTAGGGATGTTATGTTTTATGAAGATCAATTTCAACTTCTCTTAATGTTCTTGAATGCATTATTCCTTTATTCACTTCCATTTCTTCTTCTATGCCTGATTTTCGTGATTCTTTTCCTCATGAATCAGCTATCAACATTAGTTCTCCTGACATTCTTAATCCTTCCACTGCGTGTTCTCCACCTACCATTCCTACAACCACTTCAGTTCCTTCTTTCCCTTCTGTTGATGTTCTTCCCAGTAGACCCGAAAGAGCTAAAACCGCTCCCATGAAGTATCAGGATGTGTGGGGCTTCCCTCTCAATTATCTGTCTCTTCCAATTCCTCTATACAGGTACATGCTCCTTCCTCCAATCTTTCTACTTCTTTTGTTGATTATTCTCATAATTTTCCATGATACTTTACTTATATTTGCAACATTTCTTCCCTTATTGAACCTACTACCTATAAATAAGCTCTCAAAGATCCTAACTAGTGCAAGGATATGAATCTTGAGCTTCAGGCCATAGAACAAAATAACACTTGGGAAATCACACAATTGCCTCTTCATAAGAAGACTATTAGTTGTAAGTGGATTTTCAGGTTAATTTACCTAGCATATGGTACCTTGGACAAGTACAGGGCTAGACTTGTGACCAAAGGCTACACACAGGTATAGAGGGTGAGGATTATTTGGAGACATTTGCTCCCATAAGTAAGGTTACTAATGTGTGGATTCTTCTTTCAGTGGCTTCTATTCACCAATGGTCCATTCAACGAGTGGATGTGTCAAATGCTTTCTTACATGGTACATTACATGATGAAGTATATATGTCTCTTCCTCCAGGTTATACTCCTTCTACTAATGTTTCCACTACTTCTTTAAGGCCACTTGTGTGCAAGCTTATTAAATCACTATATGGTTAGGATCCTAGGCATTGGGTTTCCAAGTTTTCAGCAGCTCTTATCACTTTTGGATTCTCTGAATCTTATGTGATCACTCATTGTTCACTTATCATACGTCAACTTCTACAAACTACTAAAATGTGTTGATTTATGTAGATAATATTCTCATCACAGGTTCTAACTCCACTCGTACTGATTCTGGACAAGCATTTTTGTACTCTTAATTCAACATAAAGGATATGGGATTGCGCAAATACTTTCTTGGGATTGAGATTGCCAAATATCCATTAGGTCTATACCTGCATCAAAGGACATACACAATTGACATTATCTCGAATACTGCCTTGACAATGGCTAAATCATCCAAAGTTCCTATGGAGCAACATCATAACCGGCCTTGCTATGGATATTGGGAAAAACTTTTCTCATCCAGAAAATATAGAAGGCTTGTTGGCAGGCTCATTTATCTCACTATTACTAGACTTGATATATGATATGTAATGCACATTCTAAGCCAGTTTATGGTCTGTCCTAAAATTTCACACTATGATGCTGCATTAAAACTTGTGAGATATTTAAAAGGCAGTATTGAATCAGGCTTATTGTATTCCTCTTCAAGGTCCTTTCAGTTATTTGCCTTCGGTGATGCAAATCGAGCTAGCTGTCCCACATCAAGAAGGTATCTCATTGAATATTGTGTTATGTTAGGTAGTTGCTTAATTTCCTGGAAAGAAGCAAACCATAGTCTCCAGATCCTCAGCTGTATAGATTCATGGCCAATGCTTGCTGTGAGATTCAATGGCTTATGGTTGTGCTTTATGATTTTGGGATTACTCGGAGTTCTAGTGTTCCTCTTCATTGTGATAACAAGTCTACTTTAAATATTGCTTCAAATCATGTTTTTCATGAAAGAACCAACACATAAACATGACTGTCATTTAGTGAGAGACAAGATAAAGGATGATTTTGATTGCAACTTCCTTCATTTCATCCTCCAACTAACTAGCTGATTTTTTACCAATGATTTATCCTCTGCTCATTTGGCATCTCTTCTATCCAAAATGGCAGTCATGAACTTGTTCTCTACTTCCATTTCCTCTTGAACATACAAAGCCCTTTTATTCTTATGTTGAAACTACCAAAGTTTCAATAGCCCTGGTTACTCCAGAATTGTGCTCTTCACACAATGACCAGTAGCTGTTGTATTCTCAAGCTGGCATCTTACCGTGCCACTTTACAAACTCAGGCTAACAACTCGCTGTGTTACCTTTACAAACTCAAGGCTAACCCCTCACTGTGCCACCTACAGCTTAGGATAACACCTCACTTATGGCTATGAAGCAAATGAATTTGAGAAGTATTCTCTGCAGATCTGTTGATCGGATGTTTGAGCTTGTATGAAAATTCTCTTTAATACTTGCTTGTAAATCTTGAGTTTCATTTGCAGTAGAGGCGGGTATTTATAGGGTGAAAATACTAGCCGTTGGCATTTACAGTTCCCGCAATTTGAACCATTTTTCCAACTTAATGTTATCTTTTGACCGATCTAATGATCATCTTGTCTCTTTGACTGTTGACCAATTAAATGCTGCCACTTGTGCTCCTCGTCAGATTCCATGTGGGAGTCTTTAGTCCATGTAGGAGGTCCATGTGAGAGTGTTTACTCTTTGTCGGATCCATGTGGTTTTCTTTCTTCCACGTTTTATTTACGAAATAAATAATAATTCTATTTCAGCATACAATCTGGGCAGCATGCCAATAGTTGTTGGTCAGTATACACTTGACTATTGGCCAGTACACCGTTCACTTTGATGATCTAGCTTAGCTGCTGCTTTAACGAGTTGGCTTGTTGATTGTAACCCTTGAATTAGACTCATGCAGAGTCTTACTGCTCCTTACTTAATGAGGATTAACATGATCTCTGAATATCAATCCTTGCTAATATTGAAGGGTTCTACTTCTGATTTCATTCACTTGACTGTTGAAGCCCTTTGATGTATGGTTTGCTGAGTGTGGATCTTTCTTCATCGATTTGATGCATGCTGGGGGATGACAGATGAAGTCCATGATATTGTCTAATTCTTCACTTGATGATTGTTGGATCATTGCAGTTCAGGTTCAAGTGAATAACAAGACTTTAGGAAGGATCATCTTGACTTGTTTATCAGGTCTGAGCACAATGGTTGAATCCTACTGATGATAGTTTAGTATTTGATTCTCTAACAACTTTCTTGTTGCTTTTGTCTTGCAGATTCATGAGTCATTTTCTTGTGCTTGTCTTCAGAATTCCTTGTAGCAGTCCTTCTAATATTACTAATTTAACCCGATTCTTGTATGATTCAGTTAGAGTTCTATAGAACTGTCAGAATTGGTTGGTTGTTGGTAGACTGTCTTGAACTGTTACGAACAAGAAACTTTGTCATTGTATTTGATCTGTTAATGCATGAATGCTTGTCTCTTTTCATCTTATGACATTAGCCTTTATAAGTTTGGAAGACCTGGCTGTTGTATTCTCGGAGTCATTCCCTCTGCAAGAACTCTGACGAGTGACAGGCTTTTTGAGGCTTTTGAAATCGGTACTTTCAAAACATCTGTTTATTAGTTTTTAAGGATTATGATAACAGATAGCTTAATGTTAAAGTGAGCATGTGATCTTTGATTTAATCATTGGTTTATCTATGAGTTCATACATTGAGTTAAGTGTTGGTTCCTCCATAATCAACAACTAACTTGCCTAGATCATCATACTTTGTCTGAATTATCCTTGTTGTCATTTTGCTTATTGTGCATTGACATTTTGCTGATCAACATAGTTTATGTATCATTAAAACTACACTTAAGGATTAATATATTAACGGAGGGGCAAAAAAAGTTTTTACGAGCGAAAAATAAAATTAGTCTAAATTACACTCTAGCCCCAAATTCCCCTTGCTAATTACTCTATCTGTTTCAAATAAAGTCTCATTTGATTCTTGTCAATTAATTAAATTTAACTTTGATCATATTTTTTATAATAATCTATTTAATATTATAAAAATATAAAAATAGTTATTAATTAGTTATATAATAATACTTCCATAATTGTTTTTATAAATTAGTAATATTAATTAAAATGTTAAAAATATTTGGTTAAATTTTCGCTGGCAAAAAAAAAAAAGGATTATAAAACTAATAATATTTACTTTGAAAAATAGTATTCTATCATGGATAGGATTCTCCCTCCTTTTCCGAAACCGTATTTGATAAATCCTATTTCCACTTCCTTTTCAAACCCTAATTGCCTATTTGCGTGTATCAGCAGCCGTTCTACAAAAAGACTTCTGAAATTTTCTTCTGCAACTATTCCAATCTAAATTCTCTCAATCTTGTAGGCTCCCATGGATCCAGAAGATCATGACATGTACGATCCAGACGACTTTGATGATATAAACGAGGACTACAATAGCGACGGCAAGGCCGAAGAAGCGGATGACGATGGTGGTGCTGGTGTTGAGTTCGAGAACCCCATCGACGACAGCCGTGAACAGAAAAGCTTCACCGTTTTGAAGGAAGGCGATATCCGGCAACGTCAGGAAGATGATATAACAAGGATTTCTACCTTTCTATCCATACCAAGAGACTCTGCATGCATTCTCCTGCACCGGTATAAATGGAACTCCGATAGAGCTCAAGACGAATGGTTTGCCGATGAAGCAAGAGTTCGCAAGGACGTTGGCTTGTTCGAGACTGATCTCGGAGTTGTTAAATCTCGAAAATCTTGTAAGTCAGTTCGACCGGGCCTCGATAACTTTATGTTTTCTTGTGGGATCTGTTTCGAATCGTATAAATGTGATAGCGTAAAAACGGCTGGCTGCGGCCATCCCTTTTGTACCGACTGTTGGGGAGCGTATATTAGCACGTCGATAAACGATGGCCCTGGATGCTTGAATTTGAAGTGCCCTACTCCGTCCTGTGGGGCTGCGGTTGGTATGGGTATGGTTGATACGACGTTGGCGTTGTCTGAGGATCACAAGGAGAAGTACCGGCGCTATCTGTTTAGATCATATATTGAGGACAATTACAAGAAGCTGAAGTGGTGTCCTGGCCCGGAGTGCGACTGTGCTGTTGATTACGATGTTGGAGATAGGAAGAACTATGATGTTACTTGCGTTTGCTCTTATAGCTTTTGTTGGAACTGTAGGGAAGAAGCTCATCGTCCCGTGGACTGCAATACCGTGGCGGAATGGGTACTGAAAAACAGCAGCGAGTCTGAAAACACAGCGTGGATACTTGCTAATTCAAAGCCTTGTCCCAAATGCAAGCGTGCGATTGAGAAGAACCTAGGTTGTATGCACATGACGTGCACCACGCCCTGTAGATTCGAGTTCTGTTGGGTCTGCCTTAAGGATTGGAAAGCCCATGGTTATAATTATGACTGTAATCGTTACGATTCTGGAGAGACGGAGAGAAAGAAGGCAAGGCAGTACATCATTAGATACACACATTATTACGAACGTTGGGCAGCAAATCACTCGTCAAGGAAAAAAGCCCTTGCAGATTTGCATCTAATGGAAACGGATACCATTCAGAAACTTCACTTGAAATATGAGAACCGAGCAGAGGTTGAGTTTGTTGTAGAGGCATGGAAGCAAATTGTTGAATGTAGAAGGGTGTTAAAATGGACGTATGCCTATGGCTACTACATTCCTGAGGAGGAAGTTGCCAAAAAGAACTTCTTCGAGTATCTGCAAGGTGAAGCAGAGGCTAGCTTAGAGAGGCTTCATCTGTTTGCTGAGAAAGAACTGCAGTGTTATCTATCCGAAGAATCTCCTGATGATTTCCTTGCTTTTCGTTCCAGGTTAATTCATCTGACTAAAGTTACTGGCAACTACTTTGAGAATTTAGTGCGGGCTTTGGAAAATGGTTTATCAGAAATGGATACACACAGCAGCAGCAGCGCTACCAGCGCAGAAGCCACCAGAACTAGCAAGAGGCAAAAACTACCTTCCTCCAGAACTAGCCAGGGGCCAAAACAACCTTCTTAATGTTCATATTAGAGAATTAACTGTCTAGGACTCAATCTTTTCTTCTTCTGGTCCCCTTCTTCTTTTGATATACAACCATGGCTTAGATAGTTTAGTCTAGTGTCATAGGTATCTACCGTTTTTGTTGGCTATGTTTAGTTCCCCTTAGCTCGTGAGATCCGACTCAACCATCTCGCTCGATGTAACTGCTATTATTGATTTATAACAGAATTTTGGTGACGGTCAGTTGGTATACCGTGAGGGTAGCGTTCCTAGCAATGAATGTCACCTCTCTTAAAAAAAATGAACATGTGATGATGAATTACGAACAATGATTAATAATGTTCATGTCGTATTTATAATCCATGATCTTCATGTTCATCAAAATATTATTAGATATACGCTGATCAATAATTTTTTTCATAATTTTCGATTAAGTATTTTTTATAACTTACAAAGATCCTTTTAAAAATATATGAATGCTAACACTCAAGTATATGAACGATGATACTTGATATTGGCCGTAACATTTAAGGATTATAAAGTTAATGTAAGACTTGAGAATTTGACAACGAGGTGCAGTTGGGTTGATAAGACGCCTCACCTATCGCCGATAGGTCATGGATTCGAGTCACGGAGTCACGCTGGGAGTAAGTGGGGAACCACTGTTGATCCTCGCAAAAGGGGGAAAAAAAAAACAAAGTAATACTTGAGAATTTCAAATGTCTGAAAGTTTTCTATATCTTCCTCAACTTTGGTTTGCCTTTCTAAGTTCACATCCAAATGTGAAGATCAAGCTCATCTGAAAATCATGGTGTAAAACTCAAAATTAAAATTTTTGAGGCAAAAAAGAAAAATAATTAAATACCAAAACTAAAATAATTTTTGATAAAAAAATTTAGAATAAAAGTAAATAATAGACAAAAAAAAAATGACAAATGCACAATCCAACTCAAAAGGGGTGAGGACAAACATACATACACACATATTATTTTCTTGAGACACTGATGGCAGCTTAGAAATCTAGATGAAAAAATGATAAGGAGAAGGAAGTTAGTAAACTGAAAAGAAAAAATAATATTCCTAGCAAAAATTAAAAAAAAAATCAAATTGATTGATACGTAGAGGAAAACGAAGAGATTGTGAATTACTACATTCCCCAACATAGGAAAGCAAAAAGAGTAAATGAAACACAGAAATAAAAAATTAGAGAAGATGAAATAACCCTTACCGGCAAAAAGTGGTTTTAGAATCATTCCAAAAGCTCATGACATAGAAATATTAAATAAAGAAAGGAAAAATTTTTTAATGGGAATAATAAAGAGAGGAAATTGTGAGGATAAGGAAAAAGAGATAAATGATTAAATTGGAAATAAATAATAAATCTCTTATGTGTTGGAAGGAAGCAAGATTTTGAGTGAAATCACAACATAGTTAAGATTAACAAACTAAAAAGAATAACTTTTTTTACAAAAATGTAGAAGAAATTTCAGTGTAGATAATTAATACTAGTAGTTATACACATTCATCTAATATTAGTAAATTTATATTAATTATTTAAAAATTATCAACATTTTAATCTAGTACTCCCTCTGTCCCGTAATAGAGGACCTTTTAGGAGTAATTTTAGAAACCAAGATTCGCTTTAATATCATATAGTTTTTCATTTTTACACTTTAATTAATTTCATGCCACACATATCGATATCTCATTAAATTCTTTCCCTTTAATTAACTCTAGTTCATTGAATTTGTTCTCAATCTTTATTACACTAAATCAACTAATAGAAAATACTTTTCAAAATATGAGATTGAGTAGATGAATTTATCTTATAAAATGTCTATTTTTCCCCTCTTCATTAATTATTGCATTAATTGACTGTCGTGTCTGAACGTAACAGCGCCTCCTTCCTTTTGCATTAACTCCTGTTTTTTCTGCCTAAACCCATCAGCGTCGTTACCAACTCCTCCCCTTATTCTCTCCCTCACGCGTCTCTCTCCCTCGTCATTCTATCTCTCTCTCAAATCCTCCATTGCTGCCGCCGTTCCCAATCCTTCCCATTGCACTGTTACCCCCAACCATCAATCACACAGCAATATACACCTATAACCATCAAAATTTTACTTACAAAACCAAAGAAAATTCCCCATTCCCAAGATGAAGATGCACAATTCTCTCCTCATGATGAAGTAGTAAGAAGGGAGGGCAATGTTTCCCAAACCCAGATTGAGAACCTTGTTCAGTTGGAGATTCCAACACTTCATTCTCAGGGGGTCACATTGGAGCAAGGCCGGCCGCCACTAGGTGACCGGAGAGGGACTGTGGAATTGATCTGGAGAAATTTTCGATGTTCCGCACTTCAAAACGAACAATCGCCACGATAAGTGGACATTTTTCCAGTGCTATCTTGGTCTAGAGACTTGCTGCGACGACATATATGAAAAGGATTTGGGCAAGGCACTTGTACTATTGTCGAGAGAAGCATCTCCTTGTGGGAACACAAGCCCATTCAGCTGTGTGTTTCCTCCTATGGTTGATGCCTCATTGAATCTCCGATCATAGAACCATAAGAAGTTGAGAGAGTCCACCCTGGGCAAACCTACCGGCAACACTCCTTCCAACATACGAACCCACCTACGACTATTACTACTCCCTTCGTTTCACAAAATCTCAAATTGGGCTGTAATCAAACCCACCAAGAAATCAAACCCACCAAGGAATCAAACCGACCAAGAAATCCTGCCCACCATATTTTGCATTCAGGCCGTTGTACTTAAATAGGGGGTTCCCGAAAACGAGTTTGAAATGTTCACTTTAAACCCATTTCAAATCGATTTCAATCAAATATCAAACCCACTTCAATTAAATTTTAAACCAATTTCAAACCTGTTTCAAATCAATTTCAAATCCATTTAAAATCAAAGTTTAAACCATTTCAAACCCATTTTTGCTGGCCGTAAAAAAAAGAAAGGAGTAACAAGAAGAGAGAGAGAGAGAGAGAGAGAGAGAGAGAGAGAGAGAGAGAGAGAGAGAGAGAGAGAGAGAGAGAGATTTGGGCAAGTATTATGTTTCTGGGGTGGTGGCAAGTTGGGGAGGAAGGAGAAAAGGGATAGAAGAGAGAGAGAGAGAGAGAGAGGAAGGAAAAATAATGGAGAGACGCGTGAGGGGTAGGGGGTAGAGTAATATGAAGATGGGTAGGAGGTAGGGGGTAAAAGTTTCTGCATGTCAGTGTAGAAAGAAGGTAATAAGTGGATCACAAATCCAATATTACCGTACATAGATATATGGTTGATATGGTAAAACTTAAAACGTGATCACTAACTTTTAATTTCATTACATATTATTCAATATCACATTTTAACATTACACACTTTTCATCTACTACCCCTATACCTATACACTCACATAAATCAAATCAAAACTTTCATATCACATTCTCTCTCCTCTTTTATTAATTCTCTCCTCACATTCAAACCTTTCACATCACATTTAAATATTATAAATTACATTCAACCTTTCACATCCAAGGGTAAAATAGACATTTTAATATAAATATCATATTTACTTATCTCACTCCATCTCATATTATGAACAATGCCATATTATACAATATCACATTATATCACACTCATGATCCGACTATAAGAGATAGAAAGAAGAGGGAAGAAAAATAATGTAATATAATATTTGATAGTATATGAATATAGGGGTAGCGGATGAAAAGTAAAATTAAAGAAATGTGATATGTGTGATATTTGGAGATGATATTTGATATATGATCGGATATTCTCTGTATTCATGATATTTCCATATTGCCTCAAATGTCATTCGTGATCCAACTCTTAGAATTATGTGCATGTTGGACACATAAGGGTGACTTTGAAATAGATCTTACCACGGTCATGTCTTTTGCAAATATCATTATGTTAGAAAAATCATTATAAAAAACAATGTGAAAATTTTGTGGACACAAAATAATAAAGTAGGTTGTTGATTGGTGCAGCAAAGAATTAAATTGGTTAGTGGTGAGTGATTAGGTGAAGTGAGTGTTGAAGATTTAATTAATGTGTATGCAGGGATGGCAACTGAACGGATTAGGATGGGGTATCTCTAAAATCGAATCGTTCCACTCGTCTGATTCACAACCTTTAAAATAGTTTTTTCAAATTTTGAACTTAAATTTAAAAAATTTTAAAGTTTGTATTTATATTTTTAAGTCAATTTAAGCACTTTAAACTAAAAAAATATATATATTTCTTTTCAATTTATACTACGTACCTATTTTAAAAATGATACACAACACTATTTAGGGTGGGATGAATGGAACCTAAACCCTACCCCGACTCCAAACCCGATCGAATATTAAAATTATGTGAAAAAAATCGAGTTTTTTAAGGCGAAACATCCTTAAATTCCGATCGTGTTTCGAAAAATTATTATCTCTATTAATATGTGGTGTTTATGTGTTGTAATCTCCTATAAATAGGAGTGATTCGACACTTTGTAAAGCATCCAAAAGTGAAAGAATTAAATAGTCTATAGTGAAGTTGTGTACTATTTCATATTTTGACTCAGTATCTTCTTGAGATATACATAATAGAGTGTTTAGCTTTTCTCAACTTTTGATATCAGCTCAGATTTTCTTAGTATACTTTGTGTATTACTAGAAAACATTGAAATAGTGACCGAGAATATAGCGACTGTCGTTAGCGATCAACTTATTAAATAGCGACTAAACATCAATCGCTAATTAACATTGATCGCTAAATTATATTTAGCGACTGACTTTAGGTATAGCGCCTGACCCTAACGACCAAGTCAATCGCTATTTTCTTATACATAAACCAAGCGACCCCGATTTTCCCCCAAATCAGTTTGAACACTAATCTCTCTCTCTCTCTCTCTCTCTCTCTCTCTCTCTCTCTCTCTCAATATTTCTCCTTGGGCGATTCACCATCTCCTGCGAAGAGCAAGCAAGTACGACGTCGTTTTCTCCCTCGTCTTCATTCGTTGCTCTTAGGCTGTTGGTAAGTCGTCTTTCCTTCTCCTCTCACAAATACAAACATGTGCGCGCACACACAAACACTATCAGAATACGACGAAGTCAGTCGCTAAACATGACGCAGTCGCTAAATTCAGTCACTAAATGTTATCGCTATTAGCGACCGACAACGACAATCAATCGTAATTGACGACTGAATGACAAGTCAGTCGTTAATAATATAATTAATAATTAATTAAATTATATAATAATTTAATTAATTAATAATTTATTTAATTTAATGATTTTTATTAAAGAATTAATTTTAATTAATAATAATTAATTAATTAATCTCAACCATATTTATTCTAATCTGTACGTATAATAATACAAACTAATCTACTACGTCTTTCACGCCGTTGGCCCTACCATTATTTCCTATGTACAGTATTGGCTGTCCTTTCCCTAGGTTCCTTTGGTTTGTAAACTCGCACCGAGCTTATAAGCGACGCATGTCGAACGTGAAGAAGGGAATGAAATCACATTACTTATGCTTCTCTCTCTCTAACTCTCCCTCTCTCTAAATTCTCTGTAACTCTCTTACTTCCCCAATCTCATCTCAATATCTCCCTCTAATTCTTTTCTCAAATCTGATTCTTCTCTCAATCCTCCTCTGAATTCTCTTTAACTCTCTAAGTTGTGCTCTGTTAATTTCTGTGCTAATTTGTACGATTTATAGTTGGAATCATTACAATTGGTATCAGAGCTCGTTCCTAATCCTCGGACCTTGAGAAGAAGCATGGAGTATGATGCTTTAGCCGGTTATTTCTTGATCGGAGTGGAGCCGCAAATTCTTCTCGAAATTCTTAAAGATCGAAAGAAGTTGGAATTGTGCGCCATTGAGTTCCTAGAGAGGATTGTCCAAACAAATTCGATTGATGAATATTTTGAGGAATTTCAAGTCATTCGAGCTCAATTGGAGAGTGTAGCTTCATTTATGTACGAAGAGCTGTCCGAAGGCTTTTTCCTCGATCTCTTCATCATTAGACTGGAAGTAGAAACCAAGGGTTATGTTGAATGGCTTGCACCAAGTACGGTTATAGAGGCTAAGGATTGTGCTGACTACTTCGAAAGATGGAGGCCGTTCATGAGGCAAGTTCTTCCCCATCCAGTTTCGGTTCGTTCGGTCAATGCCTCTGAGGATGTAATAGGCATGGGAGTATCAACTTCATTTACAGTTGGAGCAGAGGATCATTTTCCAGCAAAGAAGGAACAGTCCGTAATGAAGCACACCAACTGCTCAATAAAAGTCCTAAGAGAGGAAATGGATGCTATTCAATCGGGTAAGGATCCACCTGACCTTGCAATTATGTGTATTTGTGATAAATCAAATTGCCTACTTGCAAATGGTATCCTTTCATGTAAGATTTTAGCAAAATTAAGAGAGTTTGTGAAATTTGGATTTTGGCCGAGATCATTATGTGAGGTTTCAAAATTGGTGTGGGACCCGGGAGAAATTTGGAAGAGTGGGACTGTCCTAGTAACCTTGATATGGACATTAGTCTTCACAAGCGACCTAAGATTAGTGATACACACCTTGTAGTGATTTTTCCATGGGCTGTGTTTTATATGCTGGGCAATTTTTTCACTAATATGAATATGGGAAAAGCTGCAGTTACGTTCAATCACACAATCGAAGCCATGAAGTCATTTTCCTCAGTTATCCTCTTTATGATATTTTTAGGAGAGACACCTACTCCTTGGGTGGTTCCTTCTCTCATGTTATTTGTCGGTGGTGTGGCACTGGCTTCATTGATTGAGGCATCTTTTAACTAGGCTGGATTTTGGAGTGCAATGACTTCTAACGTGACTAATCAATCAAGTAATGTCCTTAGCAAACAGTTCATGGTTAATGAAGAGGAGTCATTGGACAACATTACGCTTTTCTCTGTGGTGACTATTATGTCTTTTTTCTTGTTCGCCCCTGCTGTTCTTTTCATGGAAGGAGTCAAAGTCACCCCTGCATACCTCATAAGTGCTGGACTGAATGTTAACAAGGTTCAGAATGAATGGTATTATTTGCAATGGGGAGAAAAAGATGCTCTTCTAAATGGTCTTTGGGCGATTGCTAAAAGATCTAGTTGGGTTCGAGTTGGATGCTTCTCAGAGATTCCATCTTACTTATTGCCAACACATCCACTTCTAGAGTTTATGTTCAGCTCTTTGCAGGTTTTTCCCTTAATTGATCTCGCAATTGACGTTCTTACTAAACTTGTTAGCCGATATGAGGGGTGGCCATAGGCTTTAGATACCAGAGTAGGATTGCTAAGTGAAATACTACATCTTCTAACTCTTGACAATAGAGATGAGAAAATAATTGCTAGCCATGCGTGTTTGATCTTAGAGATTAGTCATGCTGCTCCCTTCTTGATTTCGGAAGCAACTTTTGAAGCACTTGTGCTGGTGAATGCACTTTTGACCTGTGTAGCATTTCCAAGTGTAAACTGGGAAATTGCAGACTCAACCTTGCAGTTTTGGTATGGTTTTATCAGCAATGATCTTTGTCTTGACGTGGATAGTGAAGCAAGTGGGATAAAGGTGAAAGGCTTATTTGTTTCCATATTCTCATAACTACTTGATGATCTCCTGATATGCGCGCAGGTGGATGACTTAACTTGTAATGACGAGGGATGGAGAGCAGTCCTATCGGGTAGCCTATTACAATTCATGTCGAACTTAGTGGAACTCTTGGTGGATAATAGTCAAATTTTGAAGCCAACAATATTCATTCAAAAGATATTTTGTGGTGGTTGGCTGCCTTCAAACACACAAATTCCAGGGAGGGAGGTGAAAACCAAAATATTTGCTGGTAGTGAGGTTGCTACAGTAATAAGTGGGCGACAAGTCTTTGATTTTTCGATGATTATCCATATAGTGACAATTTGTCCAGTAGGACTTCAGATCACATGAAGGGCTTAATGTGCATTGTACATAGATTAGTTGCTGATGTTGTTGGTTCTCATTCCAAATTGATATCTGCAATCCTAATCAATGCTAGGCGATGTAGACACCCCATTTTTGGACCCTAATTCATGGTTGGGTCTTATACAATTAACCATGGATTAGTAGTCAAACATAACATAAAATCACATAGCACAATGTCACATTGCACATAATACATTTGGGATTGAGCTTGAAAGGGTGCATTCTAACTAATTAAATGTACCATTTCTTTTGTAGGAAACATATATAAACTTGGAGGCCAAGCTAATCAAGATGGTCCAAGGGGACAATTAACCAACCAAACATGCTTAGTGGGGGACAAATGCACTTTACACCTCAAAAGGGCCAAGTGGGGACCACAAAATCCGGCCAAAAAGTGTCAAAATCGCAAAAGGGAGAGAACAGACACTCTCAACCGATGCGGTTCACAGTGAACTGTTGCGGTTGAGAGGCTCTGTTCCACTTGTGTCTCTCTTCTTGATTAAGGGCAAAATGAGACTTTTAGGGGACCCTCTCAGGGACTTTTTGGACATTCTTGGAGGTATGGAAGTTTAGGGAAAAACCTAAATCTAATCTCCACCATCCATCTTATCTTAATCTATCCTAATCCTCAATTATCATATATATACTCACTTTACTTCACCCCTAAGCTAAGGTTGATTCATTAGAGAAGAAGCCTCTCTCTCTACCCAATTTCTCTCTACATTCACATTCATCTCTCAAGAACAAACTCTTGAGAGATCCTCAATCACCTCACTCAAACACACAAACCCATCTTCATCTCCCAAGAACTAATCCTTGGAAGATCTTCAATCAATCCCCCAAAACAATTTTCACCAAATCAAAACCCAAACACAACACTTAAACACTAATCCATTTTCTCCTTCTCTTAGAAGAAATTGCAACTAAAGCAAAGGCCTAACTCTAGATGGGATCTTGAATCTCAAAAGGATCTCATCTCCTTCCCTCCTCCTTGATCCAAAAGTCCCTTGGGAGTAGGTAATTTACTATCATTAAATCTATGTAATTTTTCTTCATTTAATGTAAGTTTAAATGTTAGAAATGTAGATTTCTACTCTATCATCCTATTTTCTTTTTAGATCTGGTTCATACTGAATGCTCTTTATAGATCTATGACATGAATGTTCTTATATAGATCTATTAATTAAATGTTTATGTAGAGATTCATTACATGCATGTTCTTGTAGGGATCTATTAGATCTCTTGATTATGTATTGGATCTTGATGCCTCTTTGAGGCTTTTTTGGGATTATGTAATAGTTTATCTCATAAATGAAATATGTGACTCTACTTGAGTTTCTTCTCTTATTGTGTATGATTAGAACCTAGATCTATCATTTAATATGCTTTGGGAGTATGTCTTCTCTTGTGATTCTAAACTTCTATTGCATGGTTCTACCTAGATCTATGCTCTTTTCCATTTCCTAAGATGAATTCCAAAGTGATCTTGAAGTGATAGATTGATAGTATGAAATATGTTCATGAGAATTCACTTGGGCTCATCCCTTTGAGATCTCATTATATAGAATACATAGATGCTTAATCTTGAGATTGGAATCTCACATGTTATTTTATTCCCTCATCTCCTTTGATTTCATGAAATTGCTAGTACATGTTAAATAATCATGTGCTAATATTTACTCCCTTTGCTAAAATAAGAATCCCATGAATATGCATGAATCCTCCTAGCTCTTTCAATAGCTAAAGAGTGATAAGTGTAAGGGATGACATGTATAAATCTCTACCTTGCCTTCCATGAATCTTGGATCATTATGCCCTTGCCTCCTTGTGTGCAAATGACCTTTTTGCCCTTGCTATGCATAACATGTCCTTCTTGCTTAAGCATGCCTTGTGATGCTTATATGAAATATGTGTGTTGACTTGGCCTAAGATCTAAGTTGACCACCCATCACATTGACCAACATGAAAATTAAATGAAGCTTTGACCAACTATTGACCAACCTTGACCAACCTTAAGAGACTAATGCATGCTAGAACACCATTTAGAGACCTTTAATTAGGGCGAGTCGGGTGATTCGGTTCTTCCCAACTCGTAATTTAGCCCCCGGACCTAAGAATCTCTTCAAAACCCAAAGGCTTGTGCTTCTGAAGCCTAAAACGAAAACAGAGGTGGTCACTAAAGAGAAGCCCAACACACATACACATAGTTTCTCACTAAAAATGCCCGATGACCATTCATTCTCGAAAACGCGATCAAGGTCGAAATTCCTTAATCCGCGCGAGAGAGGGCGCGAGAACGAGGTTCTCACACAACTGCTGTTTTACAACAAAATCACTCTATTAGCTAATCAAAAGCTGTTACTACCTCGGTTAATTCACTTAAACCAAGTCCTCAGTGGATCGATATCCTATTTACCATTATCTGTATTAAAACTAGTTCATTGTAGTACTAGTACGTAGTAAGTAGGTTAATATTATTCTTTTTTGAGCATCGCGACAGTGCGATCACCAATCAAACCAGAAAGCTTAAGATATTTAGCCCCAAAGCTAGCCAATCTTAGCGATGCCTCACTCTATTTTGCCCTCCTTGACAAGAAAGTGGATGCTTTAGGGAAAATTTTTATTGAGTAGATGGGGAATCTTAATCGAGTTGTCAGTTATCAAAGCTGTGAAGTAACATAACTTGCTCTTGATAGTTTAAAAGCCTATTTCACCATGGTCCTAAATTTGCAAAAGGATTCAATAATTGCTTCTGTTAGATTTGCCTCCAGTTTTGGTCAACAACCAACAAGTTCTGAATGGGCTGTGCTTACAGCTTCCATGACAGCTACTGAAGTGTGCATCCACGAAGCTGAATCGACCAAGCTTAAGGCAATTCAGGAGGAGAACAAAGCCAAAGCTTCTACGTACTTTTTCATGCAGGAACACGATCGTGACCAGGAAACTTTTGAGTACTTAAAGGAAGAAAATGAAAGGCTTATGAAACTGGTCATGGAAATGAAGGATAGTACAATGCAAACTTCCAAGGACACGGAGCTAATGCTGAAAGGGATGATGGAGAATGCAAGAAGCAAGGATGTGGAAGCTGAGGCAGAGAAGCTGCTAGAAAAGGATATGGAAAAGGAAGATGGTGCTGGAACTTCAGGCACCAACAAGGAAGCTCCAGAGATTGAAGAGGCCCTCCCATCAGTTTGAACCACCTGGATCTTATGCTGATCCTTATTAAGACTACTCTCTCTCTCTCTCTCTCAAAAGAATTTTTATTTTTGTGCTTGTTATTTGCTTGCCTTAGACTTTTTAGTTTTCCTTCATGCTTTGAGTTGGGATAACTGTTTACTGCTTCTGATGGTCATTAGATTGCTATCATTTTATCTGATCTGCTTATGCTAGTTGTTTTTCATGCTAAAATAGTAGTTGCCTTTTTTTCCCTTAGAAAATTTGTTTGCAGTTTGTTCTTCTTAAAAGTTTTTCAAAACCAAGCTTTCTAGACTCTCTTTCAAAAACTTTCTATCTTTCCTGTCTTAAAAACTTTGGAAGGAATAACCTTAAGCAATTATGAGGAGATTGTTGATCAAACTCTTTAATTTGTTTAAGCCCATTCTATTTTAATATAATCTAAAGACCCCTCTTAATTGTTGTATTATCCTTAGGGCCCTTAGCATATACCACGGTGTTTGCTTGATCTCTAAAAATCTCTCTATGTACTTTTAATCTTCTAACAGTGCATGAAAAGCTAAAAGCTTTTGAGCTGATAGCTCAGTGCCATCACAAGATCTAAAGCTATAGCTTTCATAACAGGAACAAATGGAAGCTGCATCTACTTTATCGTATTATCAGTAGCTTTGTTAAAATTAAAGCTACAGATTATAACGGTTGAATGTTAAATGACTCTCAAATGTGAAGCTTTTATATTCTGAATTTAACTATGATTTTTGAGTATCTTTTATTGGTAACCCAAATTGAATAAAACATTTTTTACTAAATATCAAACCAATGCTAACAGCCATTCTCTTTGCAGCCCTCCTAGTTTCTGCAGACAAGGATACGAGGCTCAAAACTCAAGGCTGTCATATATCCTCTATCCTATCACATTTCAAGACAAACAAAGCATTTATTGCTCCTGTCAAATATTCAAATTGCTGAGTCTTGGAGAGAAAGCATGAAGAAACGGATCACTTAATTTCTCCTATAAATAGAAGACCATGAAAAAGGAGAAAAGCGTTCGTTTCTTGACATATGCATATACACAAAGAACATAAAGAGAGATACACATTAGGGTTAGCATTAAAAGCTCAAACACTTTCACACAAACATACCTACCTGAGTTTTAATGCTCACTAAACACTGTAACCCAATCATTGTGAGTGTCTCTCATTGTAATATTATTGAGGTACATTGATTGCTCAATCCCAACCGAGTGAAATTAGTTCTAGAGAGAACACATTCACTAGAATCAACCACCAATTCTCTAGGTTAGGCACGATGACCTGTACACGATCCATTAGTGACACTAGGTGCTCACTTAAGCTTGAAACATTGAGCTATTGGTGTGATTTTAATATAGTACACGTCACAAATTCTACCCTAACCAACTAGGTAGTGGAGTAGGAGTTTTCAATAGTCCGAACCACTATATATTCTTGTGTACTTTACTGTTTTCCTTAAAGCTTTCCTTGTTTTACTTCAAAACTTTATTAATCTTTATTCAGCTTATTCTAAGCTCTTGATTCACTACCGTTTACTTCAATTTAAGCTTTTATCTTTCAACAGATTTTCTCTTAAACTATATGCTTAAGAGGCTATGCTTAACTCATAAGCAAGAGAAGCTTGGATAGTTAACACTTCAGTTAGATCATTTACGCAGCAACTTAAGTTTTATATACTTAAAAGCTTCCTGATCCATCAAAGAAGTTTTGAATATAGCTTTAAGTATTAAAGTTTTAAATAAGCTATTCAACCCCACATCTAGCTTATTTCTTTCCATTGGTACTAATACTCTCACAGTCAACGCCACAACGCTCCTTAGAATGCCCCAGCGGTGCGCTGAAGTCCAAAAACTCATTTTAGGGCTCAAACGACATTTCTTTTACTCTTCAATATAGGATATCAATCTTATTTGAAAACATAACTCATTTCACACACTTAACATCATCATCTAACCGTATATTTTCAACGCTACATTCATCAAATAGTAATCCCTTGTCATTCTTCAAAACATTCAAGATCTTTACGAAGAACTTTCATCTCTAAATCAAGAGTAATACACTAGGTATGTTCCTAATATTTTATAAAGTGAGAATACATGTATTTTACGATTATGAAATAATGTAGTTATAACTTATTTTTTGTATTCAAGTAAAATTATAACTTGTAGATTTTCCTTGACTATGATATTTTTATACGTAAAACATATTCGTTAATTTAAATATTTTGATTTATTTTCCTTTTTTAAAATAACCAATCAATTGAATTGAGCATTTTTTACAACGACAAAATATCAATATTCATATAATCTTGGAGCCTAGTTTTTTTTGTGAAGAACTTTATTCAAAATTTAATTATTAATACACTTAATAACTATTTTTTTATCCTTAATAATTAATAATTATTAGTGGGTCGATTGTAAATACTAGGTTCGCACTCTTTTCGCTATTTCTTTTATAATCAGGTATATCCGTATTCGGTAATACGTATGTAAAAAGTTAAATGTCAAAAATTAATATTTTATTTTAATAATTAAAATATTATTATTGCTATATAAGTGTTTAATAATTTTACACTATAGATTTCCAAAGTTTCTCGTATATTACTGTAAGTGGATCTTAAATGGACGGATTAGCCTAAATCCATATTCGATTAATTTAATTCATGACGGATTCGGATTTTATCCAACCTAACGTCGGATTAGTCAAATGCTAAGCTAAATCTAAATCAATTCGGAATTGAATTTCGAATTACGGACCGGATTTTATAAATTTTATGAGAAATACATATATTAAAACTACAATTTAATAAAATTCTATTCCAATAAGTTTTAAAGCTAAAATTTCAAAATTAAATAAAATTAGATAATACACTCCGTGAAATAAATATTGTACTTATAAATATATTTAATATATTCGATAAACATGTAATATATAAAATAAATATACTTTGATAAATTTAAATCATATCATAGTTTTAACTAGGTCATATATATTTGATAAACATGTAATATGTAAAATGAAGAAAATAATTTAAATATTGATTCATAAAGTCTTTGATATAAATATTTCTTCTATAGTAAAAAATATATATATTTTTTAAAATTTGTAAGGGAAAAAATATAGTAAATTATAATAAATAATTTTACGCACTCGTCTAGGGCCGTAAACAAGCCAAGCTAACCCGTGAATTCGATTCGGTTCGAATCGTTTTGATCCGCCTCGACTCGATTCACACGACTTTCATGAGCCAAGCCAAACTCAATGTTCAAGCTCGTCATATTTGCGAGTTCGACTCGACTCGACTTGCAAGACTCGCGAGCCGGCTCGTTAAGGACTCGTAAAGGGCTTGACTCGTTAAGGCTCGAATCATTAAAATACCAATGACTGACATGAGGATGAGGTCTCAAGTCTCAACAATCCTTAGGCTACCCCGGACGCACTTACAGATTCTATACAGGGAAAACGATCTTCAAATACAGTTATGATAAAGTCGTTCTCTAAAAGTTCACAGATCGAGAGGCTGTGTTGTGTGTGACGGTGGGTTTTAGGGTGCAACATCGCAAGAGTTTGCACTCGTGCCTTTTGGCCCATATCTCAGTTGGATAATTTTTGCGATGATTCGTTAAGATCTGTTAAAAAATTCGTCAAGATTCGTTAAAAAAATTCGTCAAGTCTATAAAATGCATGACTCGCGAACGCTCGCGAGCAGCTTGCGAGTCCGTCACGAGCCAA